>JAGVVM010002632.1:0-43947 GCA_019149425.1 Psidium friedrichsthalianum
TGGAAAAAAAGATAACTTTTCTAAGAGTCCATGTTGGAGTACAATCAGTTCCCTAATTTTGGTTATGCCATACTCCAGAAGAAACCATCATTGAACAGTCATGCAGTGACATTACCAAATGAAAGTACTGTGATGACTGCCAATACATGAAGAATGCCATGCAACAAAGTATGATCTAGATAAATCAACCCGTAACCATCTAACCTGAGCAAATTGGACAGAAATAAAAGCCCTCACATCACGGTGGGATCTATGTAGAAAAGTATTAGCATCGACATTGTGCTTACAATTAGCATTTAGGAGATACATGTCCCTCCCCCCCCCCAAAAAAAACTTCTAGTAAGTTAATGGCAATTGAATGAATAATGAATATAGACATGTCTCAGAACGAGAGAACCATACCCATGCAGATGTTGATAAACCGCTGCGTATCACCAGATAAGGAGCTCCACCACAAAGCATAAATCGGATTTGACCCCCTAGTACTGTGCGAATCTTCTTAAAACTATGAAATCCCACAACATGCTTCAATCCCAAGCTCCAAACCAGCTTCCTTCTACAGCAGCTAGTCGACGCTTATATCCATGTCGATAGATTTTTAACTAAACCCCCTTTCTCTTCAACCTGGTTTTGTGATAATTGTGAGTAAAAAAGCTAAATTGATGCATTCTTGAAATCCATTTGTTAATCTTGGCAATATAAAAGATTGCAATAGGATTGACAGCTACCTAATAGCCTACAAGTGCAACAAATGTGAACCTGTAAGCTCAACTTTTAACAAAAACATCAGACAAAGGGTAGCACATTTCACACCTTTTTCAGACCCCATCTCGAACACGATCTAGGATGGCAGGAACTGCAGCCATGAGAGTCGGCTTCAACTCAGAAGCATCTCCCTTTGTACCCTTCCTTATTTTGCTAGATGTGTCTGTTAAAGTCAATGTTGACCCATAACCGATGGAACACCTGCAACCAGCATCACAGACTAGAGAACCAGAGTTGTCAGATATGATGTGTGAGCCTTAACAGATACGAGTAGACTTCAGATACTCATATACCTCAGCTGCTAATTCAAAAACATGGGCTAGGGGCAAGTACGCCAGATAAACATCACGCTGCCCAATTTTGGGACCACAGTTGTAACTGCTGCAGCAGTAGCCACATGTTGCCATGAGTAATCATGACACCCTGTTTCATAAAGCTAAAAGAAATTAGTGCCCATAATTGGATACAACATAATGGACACCTCACAAATGGAATGAGAGATCAAGGAACAGCTTTCTGGCACATTAGATCTGAAATCTGTTCTGAGAAATGTGCTTGCGTCAAGCACCATGCAGTGCAAGATCCAATGTTTTGGAAGATTGGCTGTACCCAGCCTAGTAAAGAAAAGGAGTCCACTTACCTACACCACCAAGTGCAAGCAATTCTATATTTGGGCCACCGAAACATCCCTTACAAAGCTATCTGCAAACTTTCTAATAGAAAACATTCTAGAGGATTTGCTGATTATTGGACTATTATTAACCTACATTGTCATTGGCTATGACCAACAGGCTATGCAAATGTATATGATTACAATCATCAAATGATAAAAGTGTAAGGACATTACAAATACAAAGAAACCTGCCAATAGTTAAGCATTATGCATTCCAAATAACAAAAGGCACAAACTTAGGCAGACCAGTACTTCCGCTTGTGTACATTATGACTGCAACCCCATTTTTAGATGGTAGGCTAGGAGGGGAAGGCCTTTCTTCGCCAAGTTTCTCAATCTCGGAAAATGATTTCACAATCCAATTGCTAAAGCTTCCAGACAATTTAGAATCATTCTCTGGTTCATCATCATCAAAATAAATGACATTCTGAATGTCGTTAATTTGAACTTATTGCAGCCAGCTTCTTCAACTGTTTGAAATCGCAGACCAGGGTTGAAACTTGAGTCTGTCAAACAGAGATCTCAGATTATTAAAATGTTGATGATAGATATGCTGTAACAGTCGCTATACTGAAGTCATGACAAGCTAAATTTCGGTAGTCACCTCACTAATAGTCACCTACCTCATTGAGAGAATGGACTAGCGCATCCTCACCTAGGGAAGCATAGATGGTGACAACAGTAATAATCCTGCCGAAAGAATCCCTGGAAACAAAGGGTACTTTGCAATTGTTACCTTCATATACCACAAAACCCACAATGAAAAATTGACGAAGCGAAGTACAAAATCATGCCTGAAAGGCAATGAACCATTCTGCTCGAGTATCTGCAAATATGGCTGCACGGCTATCCACATTATGACCCACTCTGACGAGTCCAGATGCAAAGTTGCAAGCACGGTCAAGAGCCTCCCGATAAGTGATCCATTCATAATCTCCCAAATGTGCTTTTTCGAACTTCCTACCATCGCCAGCTGTGACAATCTCCTTGCTAATGAGTTTCCTTGTCCCAAGAAACCTTTTTTGTGCATGTTTCTTGCAAGATTGCTCAAACAGAGCTGCCATGGTTGTGGCACCCTTCCAAGGAACTTCAACCAATTCAGGCGATCTACTGTTGCGTATGGCATAACCAGCCTCACCACCAACCTGAACGGGTACTCCTCTTTGTTTCACTTTTTTCTTTCCCAAGAGCATAATGGAGAGAAGAATAGGTATAGCTATGGCAACAAGAAGAGCACCCAAAGCACCACGAGGTCCATAGCTGTTCCAAACTGACATATCAGCATCTAGTTTTTCCATCACGGATGAGGACAATAAACGCTCTTCTGGATCTCCCATTTTAAAGCACTTGAAATTACAGACTCACTTATTTCATCTCCTCAAATCGAGATCAAAGTTACCTGTTAAGAACCACTGTCAAAAACTCGCATATTGTATACCAACAGAAAGTAAAATTGAGTCCCAAAGGGCCCAAACTTGATGTTCAATGAATGCATCTGCATGCACGCTTAAATGAATAAAGATAAAAACAGTGCCGAGTGAGCAACCACCAGGCCTGGTGTTGACAGAGCAACACATACAAATGAAGGCAAATGTGCTGATCGGCAGAGCTACACAACAAACTGCATATCCCGATATTGCATTTATCACTAAATGACACATCCAAAATCCATATAACGGCATAGAACTTCATGACAATCATGAAGCAAAAAAGGGAGTACCCAAGTAAAAGCTAGGAGATAGTACACAAACTCGTGCTTTCTAAAAATACGTCCAATTGGGGATTCCAGTAAATCAGAAGCAAGAAATCACCAGCCCCAACTCCGCTTAAACTGGATAAGGAATCTAGGAAGAAGCCAAAGAAATATAAGAAAACGAGGTTTATAACTGTTCACTTGTGCAACGACAATGACAGCCACAAGCATGGCGAACCGAACAACCTAGAGGACAGTCTCTATTTGCTTGGACAAGAGACCGACAACAGTGCGGTTTGATCATTTACTCCAGCACCTACAATCACCAAGAACTCAAAACTTTTATCCATCCATATGAGCAACTCTGCTCAAACAAGAGACGGAGATCGAGCAAACCACAGGCCACGACCGACGAAACTAAAACCAGCTTCTGGTCGCCCCAAAGAGGCAAAAGCAATTACCTCTCTTTCAAGGCGTCCTGCTAAATAAAATCATATTTCCGACGATCGCTCTCGGCAATTACTAACAGCTCAAGAGCTCACTCAATTCACCGAAAACACAACAAACGACCGTCGACCTCAAATGACCAACGAATCTCCATAAAAACCCCCGTCACCTAACGACAGACACGACGGGACCACAAGCACAGGCCAGAAAAAGAAATGAAAGCGCAGAGCTCCCCGTACCCCGGAGGTTCGACCACCGCAAGACGGCGATCGCGACAACGACTTCGACGAGCTGCGGCGGCGGCGGCGGCGGCGAAGAAGGAGGAGAAGAGAATCGTGTTCTCTGTAGGCTGCTCGAGTGCAATCGGGAAAGGCCGACAGAGAGAGAGAGAGGGAGGGAGGGAGAAGCAGATGCTGATTAAAAGAGCACGCATGTCCGTGCACCGTTGCGTGAATGTGTTACTGTTACGTCTAATTACAAATAAACCTTTTTTTCCTCCTTTTTCTTATTTTTCTTTTTAAGCTCGTAATTAAGGAAACCGCAAAAAAATAAAACTAAAAATTTCTCATACACGAAAATACAATGCCTTGAAAATCACACACTCTTCTTGAATCGGTCGTTACCAATTTTCAAATTGTGTGCCAATAATTTTCATCACGTATGTCGAGTTATTTTTGTGAGAGGCGAAAAAAAAATATGATGCTTTAGATTCATCGAAGTAGAGACGGTTGATGTATAAATTTATAATGAAATGGGATCCTCCTTATAGGCTTTTCAAATGCTGTTAAGTGCATTGTTTAGAAAAGTAAATTTAGCTTGTATCTTATGCCGTTGAACGCAATTTTATTGTTCATTTTTTCTTTCGGTTTTCATGTACTGTAAAATCACGATTGATTAAGGAGGAACTCATTTTCATATAAGTTTATATATCCACCAAACTTTATTTCAAGTACTCTGTATACACATCAGCTAACATCTAGTTTTAATTGGATTCTACGTCATACTAAGATCCAAAATTCTCAAAATTATTGAAGTTGTCCTACTTTTTTAATAGCCATCCCAAGCAGTAGGGGTGAGCAAAAAAAAAAAAAAAACCACGATCCATCTAAATCGGACTGAACTATACCCAACCGGTTGATTTTAAATGTAATCGAAGGATACCGATCCAGTTTCCAATTTCAATTTTTTGGAACTGACGGATACCGATTCAGCTCGCAACTTCGGATAAGAATCATCCAATCGGCCCAAACAAATTGGTCCCTTAATATAGTACAAATATATATTCTTTTAATTGAAGTCATCTCTCTTAAATGCTTAGAGTCTAGACTCATCCGTAAAAAATAAAAAAAAAAAAAGCCAGACTTAACTATTTTCATGTGTAATATCTTTTGTACACTATAGACGTATTTGAAAATCAATGTTAATTAATTGATTAGCTATTATTGCATTTTTCATAATACTTGACTCCATTGCTGACAATAATACTGTCGCATGCAAAGTATTGTCCTTAAAATTTTTACGTGATAAGAATATTGAAGCAAACGTGGGGAATACACTATCAAAGTCCCAAATTGAACCCTTTTCCTTCAATTGTTAGGGATTAGTTTCATTTTCTTTTTGATTGATGTTGTGCTCGATGGGTGGGATCGTAACCGTGATCCAATTAGAAATCGAACTAATAGTTTGGTTCTCTGGTGGATTCATAGAACAACTGAGTGATTAACGGTTTACATTTTGAGGAATTGATCCATAATGAGTGGTTCTTGATTCTAGAATGAAAACCACCCATCTTGAAATCGATCACTTCTACCAAGGGACATGCAATGTTTTCATTCAATCTTTAGCGCATGTTCGGTCCAAAGCACTTTTAATTTTGCCCAAATCAATTCGACATTTCTAGTCGTAAGGGTGGCTTCCAAGTTACGGGCATTGCTGCTAAATCGGGAATTCATACTCCTATATGTTGGTGTCCCGATTTATCCGTTAATCATGATTGACAAGAAAATATCCGCAATTTTTAATACCTATCCGATGATCTTTTTTCGACTTTGGACCCCACAAGAATAGCTCAAGTCAATTTCATTATCCACGCGACACGGAAAGAGATGGTGTGGGCCCTCTAGAGAGAAAGCGACCACTCGTTGAGTTACACGTGGACAATTGGTAGTGGGGGATTCCCCAAGAATTGATGAATAGAATACGAATGGACTTTTCGAGGGAGTTCGATTTTCCATATGATCTGGCTGGGGAAATCCTTCTTTTCGTGCAACTGGACAAGGCTGAGGTCCGCATCTCGAAGCTACCATTAAAAAAATTAACTTATCTTTTCGACAAATAAAGAAAAAAAAAAGGTTAATTTTTCCATCCCTCTTACGAAATATTAAAGTTAAAGTTCTTCGTATTGATTTATCTTCGACATTGTACAATAATAAGTTATCTAATCAAAGATGAAATGGATTAATCACGTCAGAGTCAGATTTTCGGGATTAGTCGTGTTCATGCGGATAAAGCTTCTTTGACACTGCCGATTGGGCAAAGTGATTAGAATAGAGGAGAAAGAATTTGAATGATTATAAGAGAGGGGAAAAACAAAGGATACGCAAGGGATTTGTAGGGATTGAGATTGGATGTCATTCGGATCCCAAACACGATTTTCAATGTTCCGATGACACAGTTTCCGATGTTCTGACCGCCGACCCTTGTTTTGAGAATCGTATATTCCGTCCTAAAGCACGTTTAGCAAGTGTCTGAACTCTGAAGGCATTCGCTAACAAGCCAAAGTGGAAAAAACAACTGTATCTTGAGAGCCGGGGAACCTCAGATTAAGCGGTAATTACTTTTTGACTGTCTGGCGTATAATTCCCATCCAAACGGCCATGAACGGCTAACTTCCTGAGAGTGATCACTCCAAAACAAGTCACACGGGACAACAGTTAGGAATGTAGTTTTCCATGAAAGCTAGAAAGACCTTCTCAGCAGCAGTAGGCATCAATCAAAAAATCACTTTTACCTTTGGACACATTCCTCTCAGCCACTACAGACTAAATACTAGGTAAATTCCCTGGAACATTGCAGAAGGAGGAGAATCAGAAGATGCACAACATTGATCCGCTCTCTAAGACTTCCGAGACCACCCAGAACTATGCTTGAGGCGAAGAATATTCTCCAAGCAATGCGAGCCGATGCCTCGTGTACTTTATTCTGCTTATGCATGAACTTTACGCATTGATAAGTGATCCAAGTAACACAAACACCCTGGATGGTTTTTAAGGCACCCTTTAGTACCCAATCTTCGGTGCTGTTCGTGCTCCAGTCCAGTCCAGTTTCCAGTGCCGAGAACCCCAAATGTGGATAGTATTTTAACATACGTAGAAGACCCCCCAAAATTTGTGAATCAAGCACAGGACTAGGTTCTGATCCACTCTCGCGAGGAACGATATGTGAGCAGAAGGGGGAGCACTAAACCAAGGTCACAACTCACTTAGGGTTGCGAACACTTTCTTCGACGCGGGCAAGCGCATCAGAAATCACATCAATTGTCCAGTCCTTCAGATCCTCCTGCAATAATACCAAGACAAGAAACAAGGATTAACCAGGGTTAAATAGGTTGCAGTGTGCCTTCAACATGCAGGAACACTGATCAGTGTATGATGGTCTTGTCATCCCAAAGAGAACAGAGAAGCTGTGAAACAACTGATTATAAACTTAACGAAAAAGTTGCAAGCAACCTCATGTATCAGAACTCAAGAGAGAAACATCACTGAAGCCAAAAGACAGTTGCTTTGTGCAGTAACATGCACATAAATTCCAAGATCAAGACTCACTTAAAGACGTCTGAACTGTAGTTTTACCTTGACCTAAGCACTTTGATTTAACGCCAAATAGATATGTCAAGATGCAGAGGCCTCAGCTACATAATTCTAAAGGCAAACAAACCAGGCAACCACAAAGGCAACCGTCATTTGGCAGTGTCCCCTTAACTAATGATGGAGAATCTACATTATTCGAATAGTCCCTCGTCGCAGTTTAAAGATCTACTTAGCCACAATAATCGTCTGACACTTTGGCGTCTACAAGGATTACACAAGAATCTAAAGTTGCATAGAGGGGTTCTATCATCTCTTTCACTAATGGTGAACCAGAAATATCACCTAGATGCTTGATTCCAAATCTAGAATCCCATTGTCATAGTTCAAGCAGCTCATTTCGACTTGTTCTGCCTCCCCCCTCCAAGAATATTTTGTTATTCCTTACACTTCGGTAACAATGACACTCCAAATAACTGACAGAAACACTTTTTTTTTTTTTAAATTGCATCCAATCCTGATCCAGCATTGAAGAGCCACTCAATACATGATAAGGAGCTGGAAATGCAAGGACCATCCCGTAAAGAAGTAAACTGCTATACCCACTGCAACACCTATATCATATCTACCACAGATACATGTCCTCACTACAAAGTGTTGGATTTCTGAGCAATAATGCAGCTAACATAAAAGGTGAAATTGGACAGCTCAAAATTTTATCTAAATCTATGATGTGAAAGTTAGCATTACCGTAACCTCTATCTGATGGAGACAAGACTAAACTTAGACAAATCAATTTGAGTAGAGAAGATGCTACATTAGTAATATGCAAACGTACAGGCAGCTAGAATAAACTCAGTAAAACATACAGACCCAAATAACTTTACTAATCACCCAAACACTACTTAAAGCCTTTCATGATTTTAACAAACTATCAGCATAATCACACCAACACTACTTAAAACTTTCTTGATTTTAATCAACTATCGGCAACAATGGAAAATTCAGACTTGCCAAGAGCTCTAATCTCACCATGCGCAAGGGTTCTCCAGTTCTTATTCTAGCATTTGGTCGAGCAAGCTTGGATTCAAATGGAGTCCTGGGCCTCACTTCTCGTATTTCATCCCACTCTTCACGAATGAGCATCCTAACCGTGCCTTGACCAGCGGGAGCATGCTTTATTTTTTTCTCAATTATTTCCTGTGATCTGGAATCATCATACTGCAGTGAAAGTCACAAAAACACATCAATCTAGTGGAACAAAGAAGTTCAGCCATGATTACCTCTGGAAATACCAGAGAGGTACCCTTTGAATACATCCCAAAAGAAAAAGAAATCAAATCAAATATCAATTGACAACAGCAACAGGATAGAAGAAAGCTCCAGATTGGCATAGGGTAGAATTTTGAAACAATCGTCTTGCGTGTTGGCAATAGATGCCCAATTAGGTGAATCATCCCAGTAATGCTCAATTTTATAAAACTTCTTATGTGGTCTATATGACCTACATGATGGTAAACAAGGTCACCATATAAAAACTCTCCTATGTCAATTATCAAGACTGCGGTAGGTGAGTGGCAGGCATTGTTGGTTGACAAAAAAAGAAACATCTCGCACTTATACATTTGGATCATTCATCATGTAGCAAGGGAAATAGTTCCATAAGTAGTTTTGTTTTGATACAAACAAAAACAAGAAATTTCACTGTAGCAGAATGAGATGGCTTATAGAACAATCAATTCCCAACTACTAATAATAGCTACTTGTACAATATTTAGTGCAATATTGAGCTAACAACACCATAGATTTTCTTTTACATCGTTAAGCTGTACAAGTCAGCATGGGATAGCTTAGTTGAAGAATCCGATGACCTAGGGTGTAAAAGGACCATAAAAACCAGATTGAAGCTTCCCGATCTTACTTCGAGGTTGCCTACCAATCCTTGTGATGATGAGACTATCAGGTTTCAGTATGTAGAAATTTAGAGCTCACAGAATAAACAAGTCAAAAGATGGAACTACTACATACTCATGACAAACTTCACCATAGTAAACAACTTCTTGACTTAATTACTACATCAGATTGAAGGAAAAAATTATGCAACAATCAGATTAACATGCATGCAACTATTCAACAAGCAAAAGCCACGTCTTCTTTTTAAATTTTTCCTTTACCATCATGAGCAGCTTCGCGAAGAGTGCAATTCCAACACTGGCAAGGATCATCGGCCAACTTGCCGTATCAAGAAAAGTTTTTGGCTCCGGAACCTCGACAAACACTTGATTTTTCCTAGGATTCCTCCTCTTCTTCATCTTCTCCAACTCAGCAATCTTCCTCCTTAAGGTGTCAGACGGGCCATCACCCGACACCGTGTGCAACCCTCTTCCAAGCGCCGAAATCCTTCGGCTTAACCCGTACATCGTCGGAAAAGAAAATTCTACCTGACATCACAGCACATACAAGTTCATACAAAAACTGCAGCCAAATAATTAAAAAAAAAAAAAATCAAACTTCGACATGTAGTTTCTCATGATTGACCCATTTGGCACCTGACTTGACAAGCACCAAAAGCTCTAAGATGACATTCAATTTCTCAAAAACCTATCGCCCATTCACACTTTCTTCACCACCTTCACCGTCAAGCACCTTTTTCGATCATTTTACATCCAAGAGAAAGCCAAAAAGAAGAAGAACAAAACAGATTTTAAGCCTAGAGAACCATCTGATTCGAGATAACCCAAAATGACGACTCATGAGTAATTACGCAGACGATGTTCGCTTACCTTCAATGAAAATCGATCAGTCTGAGCGATGGAAATTTTGGTTCCCAGACGATTTTGCAGCGACCGATCTCGCGAGTCGCATTCAAAAGCACGGATACTATCGGACCAATCGAGCCTATCTCCCCGAGGCTCCGGCAAATTAAGCGGACAACTGACGATCCTTTTCGACCTGTTCGATTGAGTTCTGCAACTCCTCTGGCGCATTTGCCCCTCCGCCGTCGATCGATGTCGAGGTGGGGAACGGTCTAGGCTAGGACAGGCCCGATTGGTTGGACCCGAGCCGGTTCCGAGGAGAATCGAAACATTGGCCCGGCTCGAAGCCCGAACGCTTCGGGCCTATCTCCCTGAGGCCCGAAACGTTCCCCCGACCGGACGGGATCGTGCCATTTCGGGCTCGAAGCAAAACCCAACCGCGAATTCCAGCGCACTCAATCTTGCAGAGAACTTAATTTAAAAGCTACAATCAAGCTGTACAAAAAGCACAGCCTGTAATCCCGAAGTGAAATTAGAAGAATTTCGAGAAAAGCTCCTGAAGGATAACTGCGAGCGGCTGAGCACGGTGAGAGGGCAAAATCCAGAGAGGAGAGAGAGATCTTTCTCTTTATTCACTCACATTGGTCCTCACAGGTGGCGGCCAATGGGGGATTTTCGCGCGTGGCGGCGGCGGCGGCGGCACTGCAGACCGACGGTTTCCGCGGCTGCTGGTGGTGGTGGTCGGTGAGATGGGGGTGGGGGGAAGGCCGGTGAAGAGAAAAGGAAACGTTCTTCTCGGTATTTCCCAGCATACCAAAAGCATTAATTCCATGAGTTTCAAACTTTAATTGTTATTAACAAAAAGGAATCCTTTTTTTTTTTCAGTTTATCTTTTCTCCCACCTTTGAAAGAATAAAGCATAGACAATTCCACTATTCTTAGAATTTTCTCAAAGGTAACTATCTCTATTTCACAAAGAAATTGATATAGAATCTTCGAAAAAGTCTTTTTTCATAATAAAGAAAAGATTTTCTTCTTCGTATTTCCCAGCATAACAATTTTTTTTTGGTAAAGCCAGCATAACACTTTTTAACTCTCTAATTTTGAAAAAGTTAGGAAGCTCTTGCCGTCGAGCGATACGAACTGTTTTTCATTCTGACTCCATTTCATTTTAGTAATATGAATAAAATTTCCCGCTCTTATCAAAAGATGAATTAAATTTTCGAGTTTATTGTAAGATTGCATTTGTTATGGATCCATCAAATTACTCATATAAAAGGGTTTGCCGAGACGTGATGATTACATGACCTTATCACATTAGTTTCAAGTGGCAAAGCTCGATCGGTGCGCTTAGTTCCGCATTTTAAAAGCTCTTTAGAGTCTCAAAGCCTTCTGACGAACGAGATGGTGACGGAACAGGCAAGAACCAAGATGGTGTAGGTGATGGGACTTCGGAATTGGTTAAATTGGCATATGACATCAATAGACGAGCATAGTAGATAAGTTTTTTAGTTCAAACCATCCATAAATAAGAAAATAGTGATACGAAGACAACCCAAAAATATAGGATAGAGCGTACGGAAGTAATCACTACTAGATTGCGCTTTGTACTTGGCTATATATTGTCAGAGATGAGTCTTTATGAATGACCCTCGATCAACGATACTTATCAATTTTACTCTATAATTTATCTTACTTGCTTGACTTCTATTGCATTTATCTTTATCGTTCAATTTACTTTCTTTCCATTTATTTACTTCACGTCTGGACTCGCCACAAAAACCATGATTAACATCAAATCAGAAAGCTCTACTCATTCGGTGAAAGATCTTTGGTCGCGGACATTTTCGGCGAAAAGACTGAAATGATATTTATTCTTCTCAAAGCCAGGTTTCCTCTCTTTGTATTCCCCTGTGACTGTGAGCATGCAATACCTCTAAACACTCAATTGCGCAACGATTCCACTAGTTCTCATTGAATAATTATGAAAAAAAAAAATTAGGGATCTCTGATACGATTTACTTTCTTTCCATTTATTTACTTCATGTGTGGACTCGCCACAAAAACCCGATTAACATCAAATCAGAAAGCTCTACTCATTCGGTGAAAGATCTTTGGTCGCGGACATTTTCGGGGAAACAGAAATTGAAATGATATTCATTCTTCTCAAAGCCAGTTTTCCTCTCTTTATCCCCCGTGACTGTGAGCATGCGATACCTCTAAACCTCAATTCCGCAACGATTCCACTAGTTCTCATTGAATAATTTGAAAAAGAAATTAGGGATCTTTGATACGATTTTTCCTGAAATTCGTTGCCTATAATCGATTTCGTTTGACTCTGCTTTCCTTTATTAATGTTAAGGAAATCCACGTGAAAACATGCTTATCGAGACATAGATTAGGTTTGAGTTTGTCATGTCAATTATATGGGTCGTCGATGTGTCAAATTACTCAAAAGAGATTATTTGAAAATACGTATATACTCGCTATAGAAATGTTGAAGCTACTCATGCCAAATTTTTCAAAAGTTGAAGGTGAGAGAACAGAAGTTCTTCATTTCAAGTCAATCCGGCACTCTTATTTGGTTTGGGACGTAAACTATATAAATACTCTAGAAAGGCTTAGCTCAGGATCTCACTATTCGGCGTATTACATCGCCCACGTTGGTCTCTGATCCAAGTCCGAAAGCTCTCCGTTCCCGATTCTCCTGCCGGTGGATCTAGCATGTGGCCAAGTATAAGATGGCGGCGACATGCACATCAATCAAATTCGAGATCTGAGAGGGAGAGGGATCCTGGATATCAGGAGATGGACACAAATTGAGGAGGGGGGGAAAGATTCTCGCAGCTAAAATGGCAAAAGCCCTTTGCATCCGGGCTTTTCTAGGTAACACTCGTGGGTTCCCCTCGGGGCACGTCCGAGGTTGTAACCGTGCTGAGACGGTGCACTGTGATCGAGCCTTTCAAGATTCGGCGAAAGAATGAGATCGCGGGTGATAGTTTGCATGAAGTAAGAAGGGAATGAACGATGGGCAAGGACCAAGATGGTGCAGATGCCAAGGATTTGAAATGGGCTGAGCCGGCCTCTAGTTCTTGGATCTTCCTCACGGAGTGGATGTTGAGGTGTGATTCATACTCCTCTGTGACAGGAAAACACGTGAATCTCGCCCCATGCTGAGCAGGCAGGGATCCGGAAGAGCCGTCCCGATGGGGGTCTTAAGGGGGCAACATCTTTTAGACATTAGAGAGTTTTTACGATTTAAACTCATATTTTTTCATTAGTAGTTTGGATTTTTGCTCATGAATAGCGGGTACTATATATATATCTTTTGGAATTGAGGGATATAATGAGACATTTGATTGAATCAAGAAGAAAATTTAAATATTGAATTTGCGAAACCCGTAAAAATTCAAGTACTTGCGATGTGACTATCTCGAAAAGGAATGAATTGCTAAGCAGAAGGTCATATCAATTATGACCAAAGGCATAGGGTGTGATTGCATTTTCAGCAACAAACATTCTTAGCCACTAGAACAATCATGGTGGCAGCCGGGTGGTCCATTTTCACTTCTTCTTTTCAGGGTCTTCCATCATGTTTTCCAAATTGTACATAGGATCGAACCGATGACCAATCTTTAGATACGAAACAGAGATTGCTCTCTAGGACGAACAGCCCATCGCATTCGCCGTCATAGATATTGTGCACCGAAAATAGTCCGCAAAAAAAAAAGAAAAAAGAAGAAGCACAAAGTTGCCATCTTTCAGATGATTACGTCGATCTATCGCGTCGGAGTGCGAAATGTGAACTCCGGAATTCTAATCTTTTCCTCCGGCTCTGTATCATTTCCAATTTTCTATTTTTGGTGACAGAACAAATTATCAGTTTCATTTGCTCAAAGTTCGGGGCTGTTGCAGATGAAGACCAAGCTGTGTTCTAGAACGTCTGTCGCCCGGAGCTGCCCGGAAAACAAACTTGGAAGCCCTTCAGGTCAACAAGAAACTGAAATGATACCCCAAAGACGAAAGGAAGTTAACCCTATGAACATGCATTACCTCTAAACCTCGACTCAAAACGATCTCAGGAATTCTTACAACCTACTAACTTCCTTGTTTGTTTTCTTGGTTTTGTTCTTTTAATGATTCTGGTGACATGCATGAAACCAGCTCACAGGCTTTGACCTCCCTGGTTAAAACCCTCTCGTGCTCGGACACGAAGAATTCATTGGGTTGATCTCTTCGACGCCTGATATTTAAGGGCAGGATCTGTGTTCTTCTGCAAGAACTTGTGCAACCCGAATTCATCCCAGCGATAGGGCAAGAATCCCCTGAAGAAAAGAAAACACAGGGTAGAGGGAGGGAGGGAGGGAGGGAGGGAGAGAGGGTGTCGTGAAGTTTCTGGCTTCAGAAATCCCCATGAAAACAGAGGAGAAACCCATCTTAAACCAAGACATTAATGTGGAACCACGCAAAGATGGTGACTTTCGCTTCAAGGATCAGGAATGAAACCCAGTAATCTCGCTCCCTCCCTCTCTCTCTTTCATTAATTGAACTTGGTTGTGTTATATTTTTGCCAGCTTAAAGCCATGATAAGTTCCATTTTCACAGAAAATATGCCTACCCTTTACTATTTCGCGATTTGGCGCGATAGACTGAGATATTTATGCAGAAGATGGCAACTCTATGCTAATATGGACTTCGGTGCATGAACTCTATGATAAATTGCGAATACGACCGACTAAATTTCGATAGCCTCCAGCCTAGAGAACAATCTTTTGTTTCCCACCAAAGGATTGTCATAGGTTTTTATCCTATGTACTAGAGGAAACAACGTGGAAGACACGGAAAAGACGAAACAACATTGACCAACCATCTGCCAGAATAATTGATTTTAATGACTAGGAATGCCTCTGGTCATTACTAAGATTAGCTTCCGCTTAGCAATTCATTTGTTTTCCTACATCCGCACTGTTCGATTTGCTTTCTGAAGCGTCTATTCACAATGATTCCAGCTGACATCCCCAATGACTCGCCCATTGAGGAAGTGAGGAACGGAGTTCCAGTCACCGATGACCCGATGCTCCCCGTCCTAACAATTAGGACATGGCTGTTGGGGCCACTCGTGTGCGCCGTCACGTCTTTCATGTACCAGATTTCCACGTATAGGAGGAGCCAGATGTGGGTCAGTGAGTCATGCGCCCAAATTTTGCTGCTTGTCCTGGGGAGACTAATGGCCTCCACTTTTCCTGCCAAGATCGTGGGGATCCAGGAACAAACTGGAAGTTTTCTCTCAATCCGGGACCTTTCAACATCAAGGAGCATGCGCTGCTGGTCATCCTCTCCACGACAGGATTCGAATCGATTCAGTCCATATCGACCCTCGATGCCATCAAGGTGGTATATCACAAGAATATAAGTCTTTTGGCTGCCATTTTGATGATCATGACATCTCAGGTGAGTTCATTTTCCTGAACTTTGCATTACAACCCCAAAGAGAAAGAATAGTCCGCATTCATTCTGGAGAATCTCAGGGCAAAGTCAGCTCGGCCTTGGCAAGTGTTGAACTTACTTAGCATGAATGTTATGCACAAAATTATGCCTGGTCTTCCGTAGTATCAAATTTGTGCTGCTAGGAACACTAATTGCAGAAAGCGACTTACTCTTTCGATTTGTAGATGATGGGATATGGTTTTGCCGGACTGTTCAGAAGGATTCTTGTGGACAATCCTTACATGTGGTACCCCTTAATAGTACCGAAAGTATCTTTCTACAGGTCTGTCCTATACTTCGAACTATGTGCTTTAGCTCAGCCCGGCGCATTCCTTCGACCAACTTATGCATCTGACTTCTTGATCTTGTCCTTGCTGACCATATTGCAGGGCCCTCCATGACAAAGAACCAAGAGCTAGAGGCCGGCTCAGCGGATTCCAAATTCTCATCGTCTGTGCTGTCTCTGTCTTTGCCTATACCATCGTTCCCATGTACTTCATGCAAATTATCTCGGTGGTCTCAGTCCTCTGCTGGTTCTGGAAAGACTCAGTCGCGGTGCATCAACTCGGCGCGGGTTACTATGGTCTTGGGCTCGGTTCTCTTGCCCTTGACTGGGACTCGGCTACAGCTTGGGTGGGCAACCCTTTGATCTTGCCCAGGTTCGCGATCCTGAACATACTGGTCGGGTTTGTGGTTATAATGTACGTGTGCATACCGCTGGGCTATTGGATGAATTTGTTCGACGCGAAGAGGTTCCCGATATTCGACTCATATTCATATGATTATTCGGGAAGCGAGTACGATATTACACGGGTTTTTAGTGAAGACTTGAAACTTAACGAGCAGGCATATGGCGAGTACTCAAAGTTGTACATGAGCATCGGATATGTCTTCAAACTAGGATTCACATTCGCAGCTCTAACCGGAACGGTGACTTATTTTCTTCTATTCCACGCAAGGTTCGTGTCTTTTTCTAGTGCCTTAGGAGGAAATGAAAGACTTGTCAGTCGATTTCATCTGTGCTAACTAGGACGCGATTTTATAAACTTTCAGGGAGAGCTGGCAGCAGCTGAAGCAGTCGAGGAAAAGCGAGAGCAAGTCGGGCGACATTCACAATGAGCTCATGAAGAAGTACGAGCCGATCCCTCGGTGGTGGTTCCACGTGATTATTGTGCTGATGGTCAGTCTCGGCATTGCCAATTGCCAATTCTTTGGCCATGAATTCCAACTTCCGACTTGGGCATTTCTACTTTCCTTGGCTATACCATCCATCTTCATTCTTCCCCTGGGCCTAATTGAAGCCACCACTGGCACTGTAAGCTACAAACCAAGCTATAGTCGTTAAGTTTTGAGTCAGGTTTCAGACTGTTTCATCCCAGTTTTCCTCATCCGGGTTGAACCGCCCGCCTAGATTCCTCTCGTTTATTGTTTCTCTTGCGTGCAGTACCTCGGATTGAGCGTCGTCGCCGAGTTATGCATCGGCTATCTGTACCCAGGGAGGCCTATAACCAGCTTCACTTTCCCGGCCTATGTTCAGAGCACTAAGATGCACGCCATCACGTTTTTAGCCGAGTTCAAGCTAGGGCACTACATGAAGATCCCGCCGAAATCTATGTTCCTTGTTCAGGTATTCAATACAGTACATCACAATGATCCTCCCATCTTTCGAATTTATTCAACGCATTCACCTTAATGCATCTTTCTGTCCGGCTTTCTGCGTGCCTCCTAGATCTTCGGCTCGCTCCTCTCCAGCTCCGTCAAGCTTGGCACCGCGTGGTGGGCCTTGACGTCGGTCAAAACATATGCGACATAGACAAGCTGCCGAAGGGGAGCATGTGGACGTGCCCCGGGATCCAGACCTCCCTGACCGACTCCCTGGTATGGGGCGGGCTCGGGCCAGCCCGGATCTTCACATCGGGGTCCTACGCGAGCCTCTACTACTTCTTCCTGGTGGGGGTGGCCGGCCCCCTGGCGGTGTGGCTCGCGGCCCGTGCCTTCCCAGGGAAGAAATGGATCCTGCTCATCAACTTCCCGGTCATCTTCATGTCGGCGTCGTTCGTGCTCCCGGCCCAGCCCGTGCACTACTGGACGTTCTTTCGGGTGGCGGCGGGGTACCACCTGGTGGCCCGGAGGGTGGCGAAGGGGTGGTGGGCCCGGCACGTGTACGACGTGTCCAATGGTCTGGACCTTGGCGTTGCCTTCTTCGGAGTGCTCCTCGCACTGTGCTTTGGGTTTTCCGAGATACAGGGGCCATCCTGGTGGGGCAGAGACTTTGATCCCTTCTGTCCACTGCGTGCGTGTCCGACCGCACCTGGCGTTATCGTCGAAGGCTGCCCCGTCTTCTGAGGCTGCCCGACTTCAACTTCACAACACTTCACAGACGAGTCAAAGCCATAGCTTTTCTTAGTTTTTTTTTTTTTCCCCAAATGGCTGTCAATTCTCTGGTTTTTTAGACTTGGGCGTCGCCTGCATTATCGGGACGACGACACCTCGATGCTCTCGAAGGCGGTCTTTTAGTTTTTCGGTCTCAGCCCTGCGGCGATCTTCGCCTCGGGCCGCGCGTCTCGGCGCCGGCGATCAATGCCGATGGCTAAGCTGCATTCTGTTCCTTCATCATGTCTTTCGATGTGAGCTCGAGGGTGGCGGAAGTATTCACGTGGTGGTTCCAAAGACTTGCGCTCGTGGAGAGGTAGGGAGAGCTAAACGATTGAACACGAATCCATGTGGAGATTTAAGGATTTTGTTGTTTTTTTTTTTGGTCAAATGGAGATTTAAGGAATTTAGAAAACCAACATTTTGCTGTTCTTGTAATAACTCAAAAAAAAAATTATTTGTGAATTAAAAAATAAATGGAAAAAAATAAATGCTTTTATCCGTCGTACCCATCCCTACTAATAATCATTTATTTGTATCTAATCTATTTGGTGCACAGGTCACCCTCCACCACCATTAAAATATGTACCATTTTTGTGCCTTTTACTTCTTTTTTTCTTTGGTCATAGGTATTTTTACTAATTAACAAATTATACAAAATGGCAATAAAAGGTGACTCGTGGGCAAATATACATATAAATTTTACACCAGTCTATAAATTGAGAAATAAAGAAAAAAGGGAAAAGATGGGGCACATACCAAACCTTGGCATGTGTACACGTTGAGCAACTATATATATATACCCATTTCGAAGGTATATGGGGTTTATAAATAGAAAGGCGCATCGTTGTCGGCATCGTCACGGAGTTTTCAATCCGATTTAGTCCATCGATACCGTTCATCGGCCGATTTGACTCGAGAAGTTTCTTTTATTGGTGAAGTGTAGATAATCAAAAGAAGCTATTTAGGCTTATGATTTTCTCATACTTCCAATTGATTAAAGGAAGTGAAAAAAAAGAAGAAGGGCAAATTCCTTCTTCTATTGTTGATTTCCTTGAAGCTAGGACGTGGATTGGGAATTTGAGATGGAAATCGCTGCATTCCTAGGCATTAATAGTTTAATAATACTATGGAGGGAGGTGGGAATGAGGGGAAATTAGTGGGATTGAAGTTGATAAAAAGAAGCGGGCACAAGGGTAGACTATTAATTAAGCTCGGCTTCGTACCTTCCCTAGCAGAAGAAATTTGGTATGGTAAGTAGATTGAACTAACTTGCTATCATATTAAACTTCGGCAAATTTCAAATAATGACTTGAGTTTTGTTTGTTTCACGAAAAATGAGTTATTTGGGTTTTTTTCCAAATATAACCGCTTGGACCGCTTACGAAAATGGATGAACAAAATTTTTTCCTCATCGTCCATGAAATTATCTAGACATAAATTTGTTGTCAATAATGAAAATAATTTTATTGACTAATTATTTCGAGCGATATAAACAAGTATTTTTTTATAAATATTTTTTAGATCGTTCATTTTTTTTTTCGCAAAACAAACGCATCCTTGAAGTGAAGTCACTTTCTCAGAAAAAGGGCCCAAAGTTGATATCAATAGGGATCCGAACTGGCCAACTTAGTCTCTAACAAGGATCGAGGTCGCTAACTAAGTCTCAAATGTGGGACTGACTAGGGAACATAGAACTCAACTTCACATCGGTTAGCGAAACCCTAGAGCTTCCCTTGCTTAGGTGGAACCTGCCACTTTACCAAGTCAAAAGTTTAAGCTAGGGTTTCAATTAAACAACAAGGCTAAAGGAAAAGCCGCTTACTTAGACGATAGAACTCAAAACACAAAAAGAGCTCCGCGCTCACACCTTAGTCTCATTCTCAAACAAAAGGTTCATTTCTTCTTTTTCCCCTTGCTGGATCAATATTTTAAGATATCTCACGAGCAGCCCAATGGATAGCAAACAAAGATGTCATACTAAGAAAGTAGTCGCCAATCAATTACCAATGTTGTGACATTCCGCGGAAGGGGCGTGCACAACTCCTTGTTCCACATCGCTTAAGGGAAATCTTAGGCTAGCTTATAAGGATTAGGCTTGCTTTTAACTTGTGAGATGCGTTTTCTAGGGGTTGTATGGGCGACCCTCGGAGGAACAAAGTGAAACGCATTTTCTGGGGGTTATATGGGCGACCCTCGGAGGAACAAAAATCGGCTTAGGGGAGAGTCTTGGGTTGGTTTATAAGGCTTAAGTTTACCTTTAACTTGTGAGATGCGTTTTTTGAAAATTGTATGGGCAACTATCGAAGGAACAAAAACCGTGAAGAATGTGTGTCTAAAGCGGATAATATCTTGCGAGTGGTGGGCCCAGGTCGTTATAGATGTAAATCAGCCTAATCGGCCGACCAAATCTCATTCATGAACAACGGCACTTTCGCCGAAAGAATATTTTATATTTTCTTTTCTTTTCCTTTATCTTTTTTAATTTTCTTTTTTCTTTCATCATCTTCCTCAACCCTCATCCTTCGCGCTTCATCACTCCCTCTTCGCCACCATCTTCAGTCTCCCCTACCAGCGATCTCATGAGCTTCGCATTAGATTGACATTTGGTCAAATCAGAGAGATGGCATTGTGGAAATCAGGAAATGTCCCCCCCTCCCCCTTGGGCAGGCAAGTTCGTGATCGTACCCCTGCTGAGTCGACCCACCGTGACCGAGTCTTTCGAAACTTGACGAACCGCGCCAATAGTTTGCGCTGATTATGCTGGAACGACAGAACATGCAAGAACAAGATGGTGAAGATGATGGCGAATTTGAAATCGGCTAAGCAGGCTTCTAGCTCTTGGTTCTTTCTCAAAGAACGGTAAGCAAGAGCAAGATGTACAGTGTTAGACTGCGTAGGTAAGCGATTGCAGAATGGGGCAAAAACTCAGGTGCGTTTAATGTCTATCGTCCCTGAAAAAAGAAGGAATTGCTTAGCAGAAGCTCATCTCAGCAAGGACCCCTAGGCATAGGCCACGCAGCATTTTTAGCAACAAGCGTTCTAAAGTCATCAGAACAATTATGGTGGCAGCTGGGTGGTCAATTTCGCTTCATCCTTTCTGGTTCTTCCATATTTTTTTTGATATGGGTAAATTACCCAAAAAATTGTCAACTTATTATAATTATATCAATTCAGTCATGAATTTTTTTTTATTTTGCTAATAGAGTCATAAATATTTTATATTTATGTTAATTCAGTCCATCCGATCAATTTTAAAATTTGAATTCGCTGACATGGATGATAGCTATACTACATGGCGCGATCGGCGCTGAAGTAGATAATTTTTAACAAGATTTTAGATTTGTTGAATTTTTTTGTTTCTTTTTTTTTTCCCTTTTCTTTCACTTTCTTTTGTTTGCCTCCCCTTCTTCCTCTATTCGGTCCCCAGACCTCGACTAACGACCATATGCGAGGGCCGGCGAAATCGACCACGTTAAGGGTGGGTGAGGCCAACCATAGCCAAGCTGGCGAGGGTGAGCCTCTCCCAATCTTTGGCGAGATTGATCTTGTCAATTCTCGCTTTTGGTCGAATGGATTGAATTAGCACAACTGCAAAAAATTTGAAACTCGATTGGTAAAAAAAAGTTTAAGACTGAATTGAAATAGTTGCAATAGTTTTTTGACATTTTGGGTAATTCTTCATTTTCCATGGGATTAGAAACCTAGGACAGTCTTTTTATGTGATCTTCTACATTGTTCCCGGGCCATGTTAGATTACTATTTTTGGGGGACAAAACAAATTACCAGTTTCATTTGCTCCAAGTTCATGAGCTGTTTGCAGATGAAGAACAAGCTCTGTTCTAGAGCATCTGTCGCGTGGAGCTGCCATGAAAACAAACTGGTTAGCCCTTCGGGTCAACAAGAAACTGAAATGAAACCACAGGGGCCCCAGAGCCAAAAGGGGGTTACCCCTATGAACATGCATTACCCCTAACTCTCAATTCAACAGCGATCTCAGGAATTATTTCAACAACGAACTTCCTTGTTGTTTTCTTGTTCGTGTTCAATGATTTTGGGAACAGCCATGAAACCAGCTCGTAGGCTTTGATCTATCTGGCTAAAACCCTCTTCTACTTGGACATGAGGAATTCGGTTGAATTGATCTCGTTGACGCCTGATACTTAAGAGCTGGACATGTGTTCTTCTGCAAGAACATTTTGCAGCCTGAATTCATCCAAGCGATAGGGCAAGAATCACCTGAGCAAAAGCACAGGGTAGAGAAAGAGACAGACTGACGGAGCCAGAGACAGAGGTAGGGGGTGCTGGGAAAAACAAAGAAAAGAAAAGTAGAAGTTTCTGGTTTCAGAAATCCCCATGAAAACAGAGGAGAAGCCCATCTTAAACCATGACATTAACGTGGAGCCAAGCAAAGATGGTGACCTTGGCCTCAAGGATTCAGGAACAAAACTCAGTAATCTCTCTCTCTCTCTCTCTCTCTCTCTCTCTCACACACACACACACACACACACATTAAAAGGTTCCATTATCGCGGAATATATTGCCGACCCTATAGTATTTCGCGATTCGATGGGATAGACTGAGATATTCATGCAAAAGATGGTAACTTTATGCAAAAGCTGACTTTGGTGCATGAACTCTGTGATAAATTGCGAAAACGACCGGCTAAATTTTGATAGGCTTTAGCCTAGAGAACAGTCTTTTGCTTCCCACTTGAGGATTGTCCGAGGTTTTAATCCTATGTACAAGTTGAAACAATTGTGGAAGACGCGGGAAAGAAGAAACAGAATTGACCCACCATGTGCCGCAATAATTGTTCTAATGGGACTAGGAATGGTTGCTGCTAAAGTGCTACATAGCCCTATGCCTCTGTTCATTATGAGGATGAGCTTCCGCTTGGCAATTCATTTGTTTTCCTACATCCGCACTGTTTGATTCGTGTTCTGAAGTCTCTATTCACGATGATTCCAGCTGACATACCCAATGACTCGCCCATTGAGGAAGTGAGGAACACGATTCCGTCCACCGACGACTCAACACTCCCAATCCTAACCATAAGGACATGGGTGTTGGGGCCACTCGTCTGTGTCGTCACGTCTTTCATGTACCAGATTTCCACGTATAGAAGGAGCTCGATGTGGGTCAGCGAGTCGTGCGCCCAAATTTTACTGCTTGTCCTGGGGAGACTAATGGCCTCCACTGTTCCCGCCAAGATCGTGGGGATCCCGGGAACAAACTGGAAGTTTTCTCTCAATCCGGGACCATTCAACATCAAGGAGCATGCGCTGGTGGTCATCCTCGCCACGACAGGATTTGAATCGATACAGTCCATAGCGACCATCGATGCCATCAAGGTGGTATACCACAAGAATATAAGTGTTTGGGCTTCCATTTTGATGGTCATGACATCTCAGGTGAGTTCATTTTCCTGAGCTTTGCATTACAACCAGAGAGGGACTAAATAGCTCGCATTCATTCTCGAGAATCTGGGGGCAAAATCAGCTCGGCTTCGGCGAGTGTTGAACTTACTCAACATGAATGTTATGTTACAGGCGAACCAAACCAGTGGCTATGCAGAAAGTCATGCCTAGTCTTCTGTAGTATCAAATTTGTGTTGCTAGGAACACCAATTGCAGAAAGCAACTTACTCTTTCAATTTGCAGATGTTGGGATACGGTTTTGCTGGACTGTTCAGGAGGTTTCTTGTGGACAATCCTTACATGTGGTACCCCTTAATACTACCGAAAGTGTCTTTCTACAGGTCTGTTCTATACTTCGAACTTGGTACCTCATCTCAGCCCGGCGCATTCCCTCGACCAACTTATGCATCTGACTTCTTGATCTTGTTCTTGCTGACAATATTGCAGAGCCCTCCATGACAAAGAACCGAGAGCTAGAGGCCGACTCAGCGGATTCCAAATTCTCATCGCCTGTGCTGTCTCTGTCTTTGCCTATACCATCGTTCCCACCTACTTCATGCAAACTATCATTGTGTTCTCATCCATCTGCTGGATCTGGAAAGACTCAGTCACGGCGCATCAACTCGGCGCGGGTTACAATGGTCTTGGGCTCGGTTCTCTTGCCATTGAGTGGGACTCGGCTACAGCTTGGGTGGGCAACCCTTTGATCTTGCCTAGGTTCACCATCGTGAACACACTGGTCGGGTTCGTGCTTATAATGTACGTGTGCATACCAGTTGCTTATTGGACGAATCTGTTCAACGCGAAGAGGTTCCCCATTTTCGCTCAACAATCATATGATTATTCGGGAAATCTGTACAATGTGGAACAGGTTTTTGGCAAAGACTTGCAATTTAACGAGCAGGCCTACAACGAGTATTCAAAGTTGTACATGAGCATCTCATATGTCTTCAAACTGGGATTCACATTCGCTGCTCTAACTGGAACACTGACTTATTTTCTTCTGTTCCACGGAAGGTTCGGCTCTTTTTCTAGCACCTTAGAAGGGAGTAAAAACTCTTCAGTCATTTTCATCTGTAGCAATTACGATACGATTTCGGAAATTTTCAGGGAGAGCTGGCAGCAGCTGAAGCAGTCAATGAAAAGCGAGAGCAAGTCCGGCGACATTCACAATGAGCTCATGAAGAAGTATGAGCCGATCCCTCGGTGGTGGTTCTACGTGATTGTCGTTTCGATGGTCGGTCTGGGCATTGTCAACTGCGAATTGTTTGGCAAAGAATTCCAACTTCCGACCTGGGCATTTCTACTTTCCTTGGCTGTACCACTCATCCTCATTCTTCCCCTGGGCATCATTGAAGCCACCACCGGCAGTGTAAGCGACAAACCAGTTATTGTCCTCAAATTTGAGTCCGGCTTCGGGCTGTCACATCGCAGTTTTCCTTGTCCGATTTCGACCGCTGGTTGAGATTATAGTCTTGATTTTGCCTCATTTGTCTTTTCTCTTGGGTGCAGTACCTCGGATTATCGGTTATCTCCGACTTGATCATCGGCTATTTATACCCGGGGAGGCCTATAACGAGCGTCACTTTCCCGGCCTATGTGCAAAGCACTAAGATACACGCCGTCATGTTTATAGCCGAGTTCAAGCTAGGACATTACATGAAGATCCCGCCGAGATCTATGTTCCTCGTTCAGGTACTCAATGCCCATTTCGAAACCTACGAGACGGTAACACATCCTGAATCAGGAAACTATTATGAAGGCTTACCCAGGTACTCAATGAGCGAGACGCGCAAGAGGACTTATATGACAATGTCCTTCGAACTTTGGCTGATCCTGCATTTTTTCTGACCGGCTGCATTACAGTCCACGACATTGATCCTCTGTTTTTCTGATCCAATCAACACATTCATCTCAGTGCATCCTTACGTCCAACTTTCTGTGTGCCTCCCAGATCTTCGGCTCGCTTCTCTCCAGCTCCGTCAAGCTCGGAACAGCATGGTGGGCCCTGACGTCGGTCGAGAACATATGCGACGAGGGCAAGCTGCCGGCGGGGAGCATGTGGACGTGCCCCGGGGTCCAGCAAACCCTTACCCACACCATGATATGGGGCGGGGTCGGGCCGGCCCGGATGTTCAGGCCGGGGGCGTACGAGGGCATCTACTACTTCTTCCTGGCGGGGGTGGCCGGCCCCCTGGCGGTGTGGCTCGCGGCCGGCGCCTTCCCGGGGAAGAAATGGATCCGGCTCATCAACTTCCCGGTCATCTTCATGTCGGCCTCCTTCCTGATGCCGGCCAGGCCGGTGCACTACTGGACATTCTTCGCGGCGGCGGCCACGTACCACCTGGTGGCCCGGAGGGCGGCGAAGGGGTGGTGGGCCCGGCACGTGTACGACGTGTCCAATGGGCTGGACCTCGGGAGCGCCTTCTTCGGGGTGCTCCTCGCTCTGTGCTTCGGGTTTTCCGGGGTACAGGGGCCGTACTGGTCCGGCAGGGACTTCGACGAGTTCTGTCCATTGTCCAAGTGCCCGACCGCACCGGGCGTTGTCCGGAAAAACTGCCCGGTCTTCTGAGACTGCCTGACTTAGAATTTCAACACACAAGTCAAAGGCCATAGCTTTTCTTAGCTTCCCAGTAATTTTGTTTCCAAGTTATTTATAATTTATCTTGACTTGCGGTTAAATTAGTATGTTTCTTTCCAGTATGTTTCTCAGAAAGTGAATAAAACGTTATTTTGATCATAAAAAAAAAATTATTATCGATCTCTAGCTTCTAGATTTCAGTGTCGCCTGCATTACGGAGATGTCTCCCCCTCGGTGTTCTTGAAGGCGTCTTTAGTTTTCTCTATAAAACAAAAAATTTTTTGGGTCGAACTATAAAACTAAATTGCATTATAAATGGAAAATGTTTTCATCCCGGCACTACCCTTTTTTCTAATATGCTTTTTTTTCGGAATTTTTTTTTCACATTAATGTAAGAGAAATTCCCCAGCAAATCCATGCAAACTCAAAAATAAAAAGGCAAAACCAAAAAGGGAATTTTTTTTAAAAAAGTCCACATAAAAAAAAACCATTCCAGGCCAAAAAGGGAAAATGCCACGTCAGACCACCTCTTGGGGTCACGTGCTTGGCCCCTAGCATTAGCAACATGTCTACTAAATAGAATCATGGACAAAAGGTGCGCCATTACCCGCTTATGCATTTGAAGTATCCCGCAGCAATTATACCCCAAAAAAGGCTAATGATCGTTCTTTTGGTAATCATCCGTTTTGGCGCACGAGCCACCCTCCACCACATTAATATATACAATTAAAGGCGTGCCATCGTCTCAAAATGCACTTTGCGCGTTCTCGGAGGTTTAGTCGGTTTTTCATTCCTCGACACCGTAAGCCGCTGATGTGACCCTGAAGAACTTAAGCTCATCGAGAATAGACAACCTAAAGAAACCATGTTAGATTTTACGGTGATCGTTGATATAGCACGATGTACGTCATTCGAGCTTTCTGTTAATTAAATAGGGATGGAAACCATTGAATAGGATTGGAACCCCCTCGGGTGCCTTTCTTTGATGTTTGGCCAATTGGAATGAGGCAGGATGGAGCTCAAATTCAAGATCGGAAATTGTTACATTCCATTTTCGATTTTTCGAACGAATGTGAGTGAACTTTCAACGGGAATTTATAAAAAAAAAACTGGCTAGTACTCAAAGTGGGTTACCTAGTTTGCTATTATATGGGACATTTTAGAAAGACTAGAGTTCAGATCAAAGGGGGGAAAAAAAAAGGCACGTTTCAATTTCGACATGTCACCAATGCAGTAATTTCTAGATCAATCCTGTTCCGATTCCTTTTATCTTATTCGGATTGGCTCGTTCCTGTACCCAAACGGGGCCCAATTATAAAAGCCGGAATCCTTTCATCTTAGGTCGCAGGAACAAACCTTAGGACAGAAGTAAAGGGAATTTATTTATAAATTTAATTATCTTTGCCAAAATGTTGACTAGTATAGAGAATATAGAAAGTTTCCGGAACATTCGGAATCAATTTTTGGTTCCACATTTAATTTTTTTTTATTATAAAAAATTGCGTAACGACTCCATTTTTAACATGATAAGAGAGCCTCGTTCGAGCATAACAAGACTAAACAAGTTCATTTTTACAAATGCTAAACCTAGGCGAAAGCAAATTTAATTTTTAAAAATTCGAAAAATTACCATGCGATGGCATATGTGACTACTCGAATGGTGCCCAATTCAGCCCTAGACTATTTATGGTTAAGCTAAATTAGTCTACATAGTATATTGAAACGATGAAGACGAATAAAGTACTTAAAATTAAATTGAAAAAAATGAATATAATACTAGACTAGCAATGAAAAAATAATAGCAGTTTTAATCAATATGACATAACATGAAAGATAATCTGAAAAATTTAGATGTTTGAACAAAATAAAGAGGTTAAGAGAGAATTTGAAAAGAGTAAGGTAAGACATATACTCGACAATTATTCAAAACTGGTGTCCATATTAATTTTTTTTTTTAGTTCTACTTAATCTGGATTTAGTGCTGCACACTTGATTTTTTTTTTTTTTTGAAGCCGAGACACTAGAAACTCTTGGCACGGATATAAATGTTGATCCTTACGTACATATGAATTGTTTTCGCAAATTTTTAGAATTCGAATAATATTTACAATTTGTGCATAAAAGCAATAAATTTACGCTTTACTTACTTCTAAGTGAAAACAAACGAGCTCTCGTCCGTTCCAATTATGCTTAAATTCTCGTTTCTTTTATTTCTTCAACCTCTGTTCCTCTCTCTTTCTTTCCTAATCTGTTTGCCAGGCTTTTCTTTTCCAACTAAACTTCCTATCTCGTCTTGAAATATGCGCCGTTAATTCCTCCCACAATAACCGCGTCGCAACCGA
The DNA here is from genome assembly GCA_019149425.1 of Psidium friedrichsthalianum. Lineage (NCBI taxonomy): Eukaryota > Viridiplantae > Streptophyta > Magnoliopsida > Myrtales > Myrtaceae > Psidium > Psidium friedrichsthalianum. Next base: position 28,344 of record JAGVVM010002632.1, read on the forward strand.
CGATATCATTGATGAAATGATTTAACTGTAGATGTTGAATAAATACCTGCTAATAAACTCTAGCATTGCTGGTTGAATTTACTTTCATTCGGAATAAGAATAACGTGACAAGAGTTGGAAATATGGAATATATCGTCTTTAAGGACTAATTTCCTTTTGGCGATGTTATGACGCAATAAACAGCGTGTGTGCATGAAATAAGTAGGTGAATACTAATCAACCCAATTCGAATATGATATCATATGCCACAATTTGATAAATGATCTTTGATTAATTTTTGGAATATTATAGTGTAAAATATTAATAATTAAGACCGGCATTAAGGAAGCATGGAGAACAGCCCTACTGCTCTCTCAGACGCTCTTTTCGTTTGCCTCCCTCCCTTCTCCTCCTCTCTCTCTCTCTCTCTCGGCCTCTCTCTGTCTCCCCACTTCACCTAGATCAATTTGAAAACCCCCATCAACCCAAATCAACCCGCACGCTCGATCGATTCTCTCCCTCACTCGGCACCCATCTCCGCCACCTCAATCCCTCCATTACCCACAATCTCGAATCGCCATTCCCTCCGTCTCCTCTCGTTCCCTGCCGCGCCTTCAATTTCCGTCCCTCACACGTAAAAGACATCCCACGCACGCACGGGTGGTCTTCGCCGTAAAGCGGAGAACGAGCAGGGGGGGGGTTCCTGTTGGGGGGTGGTGGGGGGTTTTCTTTCTTTTTTTTTCGAGGTGTTAATCGAAGATGAGCAGTGGTGGGTCCAAGGTCTCAATCCCGAGCAGCGTGAGGAAGACGATCCAGCACTTAAAGGAGATCACGGGAAGTCACAGTGAGGAAGAGATTTATGCAATGCTCAAGGAATGTTCCATGGATCCAAATGAGACTGCCCAAAAGCTTCTTTTTCAGGGTATTCCACTTTCTTAGCTCTGGTTGCGTTCGGGTGGGGTTGATCTTGATTTTTGTACTTCTTTTCTTTTGGTCTTGATGGGTTTGTCGTGGTTTAATCTTTGCGTTGAGGGCTTTTAATCTTCTGGGTTTGAGCCTTGGAGCTGTAATTTCTGTAAAGATTTGGATTTGGTGGTGAGGCCACGTTGTATGAGAAGTTGTAAGTGCGATGACTTTTAGCTGTCTCAACTCTCAAGCCCTATAATCTCTGGCCTGTAAAGCAGTGTTGATTGCTTCGATCAAAAAAAAAAAAAAAGCAGTGTTCATTTTATGTACGACAACTCGTTCCTTCGATTGCCAGTAGTGTTATGATGGAACTTCCGGCAAAGGTACACGGTAGTTTGTTCAGTCTGAATGATATGATGCATTTTGGTGGGTGGCGCTGAGACTAGAGGCCTTCTGTTTGCGGGTGTAAGAAAGTGGTGATTGACTAAGTAGTAACCATACTGCAAGTGAAGTACTGGACTTTCTGATTTTGCTCCTGTGGAATTATTGATGGGTATAGCTTCTCACATTTTTTTCTGTCATTTAGCTTGCTACAACCGTTAGGACAAGGCATATCTTCTGTGTCCGCAGGAAGAAGCATCTTCAGAAGGAACTTGCTGGAAGTGATTTCCGTGATTTTTGCACAATATACTTGGGTTTAAAATTCAATAGCATTCTGTTCTACATTATTCTGTTTCGAAATTCAGAGCGTGTGGTGTCTCTGCTTCCACATATTTGGCAGTCACTCTGGAAGTGAACTGTTGACTTTCCATTGGGCTTATATGGCTGTTGTTTCGATATAAACAGTGTCTTATCTTGTGGAGAAGATCAACTTATGCAGCTATAAAGCAGTCTATGTCTATCTTATCTTGCTTTATTTGTTGTATTAAGAAATCTTTATTTTCCATTGTGATTTTATGGCTTCATGGACTTTGATTGTGATCCTTTACATTAAAAGATGGAGAGGTCGTTGTGGCAGTAGGAGTACCTGAATTTCAAGAGGGTGTGAGGCGTTAAAGAAGTAGAATGCATTAACTTCTGGTGTTATGTGTTCTTTTTTCAAGCTATTCAAGCAACTATATTTTTTGTAGGAATGCTTTTAGTCCTTTCATTTTGCTTCATATTTGTCTATGGTCTCACTGAAACTCATTTGTTGCATTTCATGCTAGAGTCGTATTTTTGCTTAACTGTCAGTGACTTATGATCTTTTTGAAATTTCTAACTCTCTGCTTTTTATACTCAGATCCATTTCATGAGGTCAGGAGGAAGCGGGACAGGAAAAAGGAGGTATGGTTTTATTGATGTTCTCCATATTTTTCATTTTATTCTGTTGGTTGTTGTTCTGCTGCCTTTTCATTTTACTCTGTTTGCACAGAATTCAAACCGAGAGTCATCAGAGTCCCGGTGGCAGCCTGGCTCGCAGGGACGAGGTAGTAAGGGTGGTCGCTCCCATTATTTGCCTCGGCATGTATCAAATGGTAAATGACTGTTGGGGATCAATTTTATTTCATCTATTGTATTCTTTAACTTTTACAGTAATCTCTTGACCAATATCTTTTTTGTTTGATGGTTACATACTTGACATTCTTAAATTCGTGGCATATATGTGTAGGCTCTCTCATTATACAACATGTGGTTAAGCACTTCTTGAGAAGCCTTGTGTGGGCTGTTGTCTACGAATGGCCATGTAGTAAAGTTACTTATTTTTCGGTCTCATGAACCCTATCTAATTGTATTGTTGCACCTCTTCTCAGATGCTGGTGATGGCAGGAATGCTGCTGCTGGCAAGGAGAATGGAGTTAATCCAGCAGCTGATAAGGGTCCATATCTGCCTACTTCACACGGGATAAAAAATAAAGAGACTGTTTCAGTAGCAAGGTGAGAGCATTTTCATAGATTCAATTTGATTTACATGATATACAAATTATTTTTACACTGGAGCGAAGTTATTAGAGTGATTTCTATGATGACCTTTTGCAGCTCTCTAGCTGGTGCTACCAATCATCCAGATGCTGGGTCCTTTGCAAATATTACTGTTACTGATGCTGTCAGTTCATCTGGAGGAAATCGGAGAGGCCATTCTGAAGTGATTTCACCATCTAAGCATGGTCTCAGTAAGGTAGACAGTGGATCAACCCTTCTTGATACCAATGGACGTGTCCAAACGGCAGTAGGAGCTGGCATTCCATCTGGGCAGTCCATGCCTAACATTTCGCCATCTTCTTCAGTCTGTTTCTCATCTTCTGACCCTGTCATAGTTCCCTCTAATGACTCATGGATGCCCAGTTCTGTGAGTACGATAAAACGTGAAGTCGGGAGCCGTCGAACTCCTGTTGAACCAAATGCAGTAAGCAAAAACAAAGCAACCACTGGTAGGAACTTGACAATTTTTTGTTTCCTTTTTTTAGAAATGTTCATATTTGTTGATACTCCTTAGGTAATCCTCTTCCTAAATATCAATGCTGTAGCTTCTGAGGTTGGTGGCTCTCTTGAGCATGAAAAGATGCCTGACCAATTTCAGGAAGCTGAGAAGATGGGAACTGTGGAGCCCTCTCAGCATTCATTTGGTTCAACTCATGGTGTCTCTTCTGTTAGTCGCCCATCATCCAATTACAACAATCGTTCACAGCAGCTAGTTGGGTCTCAGAAAGGCATTAGTTCTATACCGTTTAAAGTGAATTTGTCTGTAGATTGATAATGCTGGTTAAGTTCCCTAAACCATTAGCTTTTTCTTTCTAACAGTGGGTTCAAGTAAGGAGTGGAAACCAAAGCCACCAAATCCTACTGCTTCTCAAAGGTCTGGAACAGTTGCACCTGAAGTCAATACAGTTACCCCTTCGCAGTCAGCTCCAAGCATTCCTGATCCAGAAGAGGCAGCTTCAAATCTGCAGAAAAAACTGGAAACCTTACGTCTTTCTCAACGACTACCTGTTATACTCCCAAACCACATCCATGTCCCTGAATCTGAAAGAACCAAGTTCAGCTTTGGAAGTTTTGATGCAAGTTTTGGTATAAGTACAAACTCCATCAATGCTCCTGAGAGTGATAAGAGCTCCACAATTGTCTCGGAAATGTCTCTGGCTGTCGAGGAAACCATGGAGGACTCAAGGTTTGTAAGCAGTAAAACATTTGTTAGAGCTCTTATGAAATGTTGACGTTTTCAATTGGAGGTCGTTATTGCCCATATTGCTTCGTAAAATAAATTTATTAACGACCGCTACTCTGAACGCCAGTAAACGCCAATAATTGGTTGAACTTTTAGTGACCTATTGATTGCTTTACTGCCTGTAGTTTTTCACAGGTCACCACACACAATAATGAAGTTTGGGTAAGACGAGTTAATGCTAACATTAAAAAGCAAGAGGCACTCTATTCAGTTGGGTTGATTGTGGTGGTTTCTGACTCGGCTGGATAATTGGAAGCTCAAGGGCATCGTTTCAGAGCTTTAATTGATACTGCTCTAGGTTCTAGTTAACCCATATGTCTTTCAGTTTGACAGAGGAACTCATTTGATTTGGTTGTATCTGGTGCAGAGTGATGCTATAATTAGCATTTAGATGGTGTAGCTGTTCTGAACCTTCAAGTTGAATTAAATGTTATTTTTATCCTGTTTTTCCAGTGGCCAAATTGCCCCGGGAACTGCTGACGAAGAAAATTATCCAGATTATCCACAATCACCAAAGAATGTGCCTGAGAGTGTTTCTCCTGCTGAGGATGACATCTCCTCGAGTGCAGCTCCTGATTACAAAGAGTTGAAGCAGGAAGCTGTATTAACCCAACAGCACTCGGTAGTTCATGCTTCTCCCAACCATAGTTTTGGGTTTGGGGCCCCAGTAGTAGGAAGTCAGATTGCTCCTTTCGAAAATTCTGAGTCTCAAGCACGGGATGCTTCTCGCCTTCCAAGCTTTGTGGTAAGAATTTCGCCTATTTCTGTCCTTTTATAGGCAGATTGCTACATTTTGCTATTGTACTGTAGCTGTAGCTTTGAGCCTTGGGTTCATGATCTTTCTTAAACGGTCTTGTATCCAGGTTCCACAACCATTTGATCCAACAACAAGTTATTATGCTCAATTCTATCGGTCAGGCGTTGATACTGATGGCCGCCTTTCTCCCTTTTCTTCACCTGGAGTTTCTACCAAGTACAATGACAGTGTTGGGGTCTTGCAGCAACAGACTTCTCAGCCTTCCCAGGAGGTTTGTATTGATACTTTTTTTCTTATATCATGTGCTTTAATGAGCTTGGCCCTCATATGAACTGGTTGATGTTTTTCTTCCGGAACTTTGTACCTCGTAACTTACTCCTTCCAATTGTGAACATAACTGAGGCTGAAAACTCTTCCACCATTGAAATGTCTTGTAGTGGGGTAGTTCATTTAGCTTTGCTTCATCTGTGCTTATTGCCTGCTGCCAATCTGCTTTTTCATCTGTGTAGCCTGCATAAAATCGTTTGTAGGAACTTCTGAATTGCCAATAATATTTCATACCAGCTAAACAATCATCGCGTTGCTGTTATAGTTGTAGACCGATCATTCAGGGTGTATACATCAGCTGTTGCTGATAGAGGAATGGAAATTAACCTATCGTATATTTTGTCTTCTAAGTCGATAGCAGTTTACTGAGTAGCAGACTTAAGAAATAAGCTGTTAGCTTCTGAAGTGTCAGCTTTCAGCCTTCTGAATCCTGCTCAGATAAAGCCTGTAATTCCATGCAAATTGGAATAAGTGAGTTTTCAGGTTACTTTTCCACAGTTTGGTTGCTTTTCACCATCTTCAGCCAGTGACCAGCTAAGATTTTCAGAATGATCATAAAACTCCCACAAACGTTCTCCTTTGTTCCTGCATGTGCACTGCCAATGGATAACTCATTTGAAATAGAATATAGTTGTAAAAATCCAGTTAATGCCAAGGTAATAATTAAATGTTCAGTGGGAGGTTCTATTCCAACTTAGTGCCCAATAACAGCAGTGAGCTCACCACCAATTTGAGCCTTATGAATTGATGAGACTTTGTCGTTAGTTAGTACCATCCTGTCCAAGCCTTGCCTTTTGATCTCGGTACAGTGCAATATCTAAAAGAATGGCTAAATCTTAACTACCTTATAATCTCTAGCATCTATAATAAACTTATATAGTCACAATAAATGGAGTCTGCTGACAGACCTGAATGATGTGATAAGTAGAACATCCTAGTTCATGTCGAAAGCAACCTGTTTGGTTCAGTTCTCTTTTTGATGAAAATTGTTAGTAGCTTGTGGTTTACATGGTGGTGGTTAACAGACTTGCTGCCTTTTCTGTCTTTACATGTCTCTATGAATGTAGTTTAGTGTTCAAACAAATGTAAGCTAGCCCCTGGAAGCTGAAGTTCAAACCTTTAAGCGGAATGTGTAACATCTTTCTTGAAGGTGAAGGGACATGGACCATTGGAGCTTGGATCTTCTTTTATTGTCAAAGAAGCAGACTTCGTTCTGTTTTCTTCCCTACATCTTTCTGTTTTCTTATGAAAAGGGATTTAACGTTTTAAGAATTTTTTTATGTCCCGTGATTTGGTAATTAACAGCGTGTCATGATGTCCTGATGTTTGCTATTGTTGTTTTGAGCAATTTTTTTAATTGAAGGAAGAAATTGTCCTATTAATCTGAAGATTCTGAGCCACAAAACTTATTTTTATCAATTACTGATGGTTTTGCATGTTTATTGTGCCACAGGGTGGGAACACCTTGGTTCTGTCTACAGCTGGACCAACTGCCCTTGTGACTCAGGCTGCTGGGCTTATGCAAAGCTCAATCGCCATGACTCAGCAACCACTCCCCGTATTCCGTACCCCCACCGGGGTTCATATGGCTCCTTATCCCCCAAATTACATTCCTTATGGACACTACTTCCCTCCATTTTATGTTCCACCTCCAGCCATTCCCCAGTTTTTAGCAAATGGCACATTCGCTCAGCAGCCTCAGTCAGCTAGTTTGTTCCCTGCACCACCTACTGCTGCTGCTCCGGCAGTCAAATATCCACTACCTCAGTATAAAACAGCTGGTAATGCTGGTAATCCGACCCATGTTGGAGTGCCGATTAGTTATGGGCCTTATGGTTCATCTGCTGCTGGTTATAATTCTGGCTCTGCTGCGGCGGCTGGCAACTCCAATATTAATGAGGAACTTGGTGCATCTCAGTTCAAGGAAAATAATATGTACATCACTGGACAACAGGTTGGCTTTGTTTTTCTATAATTTTCCGGTTATTTTTTGTAAAGGCGGTTCCATTCTTCTGACTTCATCTGGATAGTTATTTAGCATGAGTAATAAAAGTTGACTTACTAAATCCTCTCACTCTGGTTGCTTCAGGCAGATTTTGTCAATGTATGTTAAGAAAGAAGTGTTGGTTATGTTCAGTTGGATGTTAAGATTGGCAGAGTATGAAGTTGTTCAATCTGGTATTCTTGCTGTGGATATCTGTTGTCTAGGAAGTGTGCTAGATGAATAATGTGGTGAGGGTTTACTTAGAAGCTGGTTGCGTAAATGTGACTGGTTAATGTGGTAATGCACCTTGCATGATCTTGACATCTTGGCTGAGTTCTGTTAGTGTGGGAAGATGCAAATACACCGTAGGGACGAGGAGCATCCTCTATCAAATAAATTACGAGAAAGTTTCATATTTTCCTGAGGGACATCATCACCAACCTCAACAGATTTACTTTTCTGCAGAGCGAAGGGTCACGGGTTTGGATTCCCGCACATGCCCGTGAAATTTCTAGCTTACCGACCACTTCATTTTACAACCTTCCTCAGCAAGGTCAGCATGTTACATATCCTCCAACACAAGCATGGCAGGTTTGCCAGTATTTGCCACCTTCGAGTGGCAGTGAGAGCTCTAACCGTGTCCCAACATCTGCAGCTGTTCAAGACTTGAGTGGAGCAGTTGATATGACAGGACCCGCGGCCAATGTGTATCAGCAGCCACAGCATGCACAGATGGCCTGGCCCAGTAACTACTGAGAAATGATACTTTCTTCTTCCTTTTGACTACAAACCTGGTAAAGAAGTCCACCTCTAGGGTGTTCTTTTTTTTTGAAGAGCTCCTGCGAGTTGAGTAAGCATCTTGAAGATACGGCATTGGTTGGTTCTGGGAGTATGAGATCAAAGTAAAGGAGGCAGGAGTCAATTGTATCTTCTAGTTGTTCACTGAAGAGATAAAAGGTGCAGTTAACCTGTAGCTGGCCGATCATTGAAGTAAAGTTGAGATCATGATGTTCGGGCTCTCTCAATGCTCTTTTTTATGATGTTATCGTTCTTCATTTTTGTGGTTTCAACTCTTCCTGATTTCTTTTTGTACCCTTTCTTTCTTCCCTCTTGCCGTAGAATTTGGACCCACTGATATTATTTAGTGAGAATATTTTTCAGGTTTTCCTCTTCGTTTCAAAGTTTATAGGGTTCGGTAAGTTGATATAGATCATTGTCAGGTTTCGATTCCATTTCCTCTTTTGTTGCTTTGCCTGTAAAGTGAATTTTGATAGCCGGAAAGGGATGTATGCAACTGTTGTACTTGGATAAACAAAGTGAACATTTGAGTAGATTAAGCTGCTTCCTGAAGGAGTATTTGATTCAACATCAATGGTTAGCATTATTTACTTCTGCATTTCTGAGTTTACATGTTGTCCAGTAGTAGTTTCATCTGATTCTCTAGTAGCAATCCGACTTTCCATCTGTGAAAGATTGCCATCCCTATTTTCCAAGCAGTTGGATTTCTTGATTGGAGTTTGAGTAAGCATTGTTAGATCAGATTCCCATACTGCTGCTCTGACTTGCTTGTTGTTAAATAGTTTCCTCTGGTGCTCTTAGCAGGACTGCGTAAATTTTCAGTTATGATAAGTCCTCTATTTATACTGATTTTTCCATTTAGAGTGACTGATCATGATTCGGTACTCTGTCAACATTGAATATGTGGGACACCTAGTGAGCATGATTCAGATCTTGATCCCTTAGGTATACTCGATCGACTAAGAGTCCCCATGAAATTCTTGAACCATCTCCCTGTTCATAGTGTGGATGTGATGAATCATGGTTGATGACTTGGTATTTTGTTTCCTGTATCAGACTTCAAACCTTTATGCGGTTGTGATGATTGGTCTTGCATATCCTTTGAGAGACGCATACTATGCACGTTTTCCTGAGTAACTTGTTTCTGCAGGTCCAGGATATTTAGGCATGCAAATTTTGTTATTTAGGCGAAATAGAAGAATTGTATTACCTTAATGTAGTTGCCAGAGGTAATGTGGTTCTCTCATGTCTTGTGTATTTCCCTTCTGTCTCAATGCTGGTCTGTCTTTGTTGCTGAATTGGAGGGTATTAGACTTTTTTCTGTATGACACTTTCTGGATGTCATGGTTTGTACTGGCAAAGCAAGCTGTTTACACATCCTATCCAGATCATTTCATGTATTAGATTTCGCTTGACTATTTACGGCAGGGAGGGGCATGGGACGGGAGGGGGCGGGACCGGGATGAGCTTTTCCCCGCCGTGGCCTCTGCCTCGTGTGGGGAAGAGATTTGACTTATTTTCTTTAAGATAGTGTATTGAAAATATATAGTTAATTGGTACTTTTATGACAATGGTGAACTATGCTAACTAAAACCTCCCATGTTCTATAACTAGTTATGAAAATATCAAGTGAGACTCTGCCTATTTATATTAGTTTTTTTTTTTTTGTATCATTTGCTTAATAACATCTATTTTTTGGTTGTTCTCTTAGTACTAAATTAAGTGGGTAATAAGTTATCATGAGGTATCTGATATAATAATCTATGTTTTAGTATGCCAATTGTAACTGAATAGTATGTACATACATGGTTTTTTAACATATATTAACGAGCATGGTGGGACTAAGACCGTCTTTGCCTCGCCCCGCCCCACCAAGTTGCCTCACTTGTGCCCTGCCAAATGCCATGTCGGGCAATTTTCGCGGAGAGAATTTGCCCGTTCGGGCGGGGCATCGGTTCGGGCGGGGCATCTGAGGCACGGATACCCTTTGCCCATTTCTAGTCTGTAAAGTGCTTGTGTGAGCTTTCATAAATAATCTCGTGCCTGTATTCTTTCATCTTCACTTTGTTATCATGAAAGATTGAAAAATGACACAAATGATCTTTATGCTTTGGTTTAATATGCAATGTTGTACATCGGCTTTTAATATGATCAATGTGATTTATGAATTATTGGTAAATATTCAATCGAGTCTTGAAATTATGTGAAAATGTTCATTATCATCTTTTCACTAATTTCGAAATCTACTGAGGTGGCTTCTAATTATTGAGTTTCGATAGTCGACCCAAAAAAAAAAAAAGTTACACATGAATTATCCATGTAAGATATTCATCTCAAATCAGGATAGAACAATCCACATAATCAAATAATAATGCACGCGGTAGCATCCTAATTTTATTTCTCACTTTTTAAATTAGATGATTTCTGTTTAAAAAAAAAAAAGAGAGAGTAGAGGATTAAAAGTGTGGACATGTTGATTCACCATTTTAAATATCTAACTCGGCGTATGATGATTCATGTCGTCGATAATGTTTGATTTGTCATCTGAGCAAAATGAGGAGCTACACTCGAACATTTTAAGGATCATATTGAACAGATAAAAGTCCGGAGGCCACGTTGCGCATTGAACCCCAAATTCACGGACCTTCTTTATCATTTTTCACTTAAAAAACTTTTAGAAGTATCTGGTGTTATATGAGTTCCGTTTCCTGTTGGTAAATTGAATGCTGATTGGGGTGAAAATGTGGCCCTTCTTTGGAGTACCAAGCTTTTTGGTGGAATGATGTACTCGGAATTTTACCGCCAAAAGAATGTAATCTGAGTTTGGAAGAGATTCGGACGGCTGATCTTCATCATAATAATGTCGTGTCGCCAAATCTTACTTCAAAAACATAAATACACCAAATGAGGTTTGACATCTCTGTCTCTCTGGGTAGAGTACTACGTAAAATCAACGTGGGATTGGGATAATTAAAGGCTATTATGCACGTCAAGAACAATTGAGACTTTGCGACCTCGGCTCGGGGCCGTTGACATCCCAAGGCAAGGAAAAAGGACATCTGGGAAAGGGAAACTCCCAATTGTTTCTTGAGTAGAAAGACCACATTTGGGACTTCACTCCTTTGAACACATTGACATAAAACAATCTTGAATACGGTTTATGTCTTCATCATCCGCATTATTTCGCAGAATCCCGCATTCATTGTAGTGAAGGATCATTAATTCAATCTTAAATATTTCACTTTTGTCAATTTAGTTCAAAATATTTTGACTTTTTGTTAATGCAGCCGTTCTGGTCTATCTTGGTGGGAAATTGCTAACGTGGACATCTGTCGACGCTAGCCCGTTCCGATCCAAATTGGCTGGGAAGGACTATCAGTGGAAAATCGCCAAAAAAGGCTTAAAAATTGAATCAGTAAAATCGAGAAGTATATGACCGAATTGATGTTGCACAATAAGTTGAGGAGCTCTTGACAGTTCTCCCTTGTTTAGCTGCTAAACATGTTCGGGTTGGTCACTTTGGTCACGGGGGGAAACCATTGTTTGTCATACCTATGTCTGGCCCTTGTCCTAAAAAGCAAAACCTAACAATTCAAACATTGAGACCTTGTGAAGGATTGAATGTCAAGATTCAAAGAATCTAGGGGGGAGCGATTTCAGGGATCGATCCAAGTTTTACCTAGAACCCTCAAATCAAGTTGTCGAAATCGGTTCTCTATTTTTTAGAACTTGGAACCTATTCTGCATAAACTAGCTCCTCCCCTGTCACAGGTTTCAAGGTCAATTCCAGGTTCTACTCAAATTCCACCCGTATTATTAATTGAAACAATTGCAGTAAAATCATCACTCTAATGACCATCATTTGCAACTACAGTCGACTAACTATAACTCAAATTTAGGCACAAAAAAATATGAAATATAACAAGGCAAAAATCTCAGTAGTGAATATCAACAGAAACTGGATGAGACTAATAGTTTTAGATTATACATTTATGATCGGATGCCATGAAAATACATCATCAGATCGCGCGAAAAGAAAAGCATGAAGACCTGTTACAGGTTCCGGGTTCTAGGTTTCAATGTTTCATATTGAAAACCTGGAACCTAACTTGAAATTTATCCGTTAGGATCGGTTTCTCTCAATTTTTAAAATCTTGAACTTACCTTGTACACCCTAAAATTGGAAATCCAATTAGCTTTCGATACCGTCGTTAAACGATGCTCCCTCCTTGAGAATTGTCTCCCCGGGAGAGTCCGGCTCACTGAGAAAAGCTTGCGTTGGAGGTGTGGCAGTAACAGGTGAATAAGGTCAAGAAGAGAGGGACGAACATAAGATTATTGCCTCGTACTTCACTATGCGAAGGCAGCTTTGATGTCACTGTTTTCACATTTGCTCCCATGTTTTTGCATGCTGCAAGGTCGGCATCTGGTCATCCTTCTTCATTATCCCCACTCCGCCAACGATGATGAGCTGTTGGCTTATTCACTTTGGCTTCACCGACCCACGCCGACGCATATAAAGAACGAGCTCGGTTTAAAAAACTTGTTCATTGATCAATCCCAAGTAGCCAGACCGTCCTCTTCTGCCGTAGCCCGTCCTGAACATCATCATCATGCTCCACAAGCTACTCAAGGTCCACAAGCTCGCCCGCCCCGCGCTCCGCCCAAGCCCGCCGCCACTGCCCGCCTGCCCCCCGGACGAGGAGGCCTCCTCGGCATTGAAGATCGTCCAGCGGGGGGGCAACGTCGATTGCTACTTCATGTCGATCCCCGCGGTGCGGATCATCGAGAAGTTACCCTTCCTTCTACGTGACGAGGCCCGAGGTGTCCGGCGCCCGTGGGAAGCGGTGGTGGGGCCCGACGAGGACCCTCGCCTCGGGGAGAAGTACTACCTCGTCCCCCGCCACAACCGTAAGAAGCTGCGCCGCAGGACCCGGCGGCCCAGCAGGGACGACGACAGGTCGGCTGACTCTGGGGCCTTGCGGTCCTTCCATGGCGGCGCGGGGGCCAGGAGGAAGGACGGGAAACTCGAGCGCCGACTTCTTCAAGGCCTCATACGGGGAAGAGCTCGACTGCTAAAAAGCATGTCCGCTTTCTGGGGATCGACGAGAAGCCTAGGAAAGGGCCGCCGCCGGCGGCCGCGGCGGAGAGGAAGCACGGCAAGTTGGTGGAGAAAGGCAAGCAAAGGGCACAAGAAGAAAAAGTCAATCCAGTGGGGAGAAGAGGAAGGTCAAAGTCACCCCGACTTGGCAACCTGCCCTTGCTCAATCAGTGAAACCTATGGATCTGATGACTGAGAGCTGTCGATACTTATGTAGGACAGTTTTGTTCTATTTTACTCCTACTTACATCTTAAAACATACTTTTGTGGAAAAATATATATTTTACAGCTTTTCAACATACGAACAAATCACTAGAATTGTGGGTTGATCCATGCAATTTTCTTTTTCTTGTTCTTTTTTTTTTTTTGGGGGGGGGGGGGGGGGGGGGGGGCGTGCGCTGTTGATAATTGACTGAAAAATCAAAGAGAATTACCAAAAAAAAAAAAAAAAGTTCTGAACATATTGGATGACGCCAATTCAATCCTACACATTTTTTCTTTTGCCAATTCAGTTTTAAATATTTTTCATTTGTCCCAATTTAGGCCATCAGGTCCCATAGATTTCACTAAAACAAAAGAAAAGAAAATTTACAAAAAAATTCAAAAAATACTTTTAATAATGTTTTTTTTAAAAAAAAAAGTCTACGTCAGCAGCTGGCCGGCTATAATTGGCCGGATAGATTGAATTGGCTTAAATGCAATAGGGTTTAGGAATGAATTAGCAATAAAAAAGGGTTTATAATTGAATTGACGCCAATTCAATATATTCAAGGCTGGGTGTCATAGTATTTGGTAATTCTTACGCAAAAAAATTTTGTAGTGTTTAAACTTTACTATATTTCTGCGAGCTCAAACGCTTCTAGTTCTTGGATAGCACCTTATCCATCCATCCAACCAACGGAAAACAAAAAACAAAGAAGAGCGTGATATTATCTGTTTATTGTCGCGAAAGTAAATAATATGAAAAATATTATCTTTGAAAATGATCTTCTATAGTGTCATTATAAAATTATTAGTCGATGAAAAAAATATTTTTTACCTACAATAATTTCTGTCCTAAATAATTTTCGTAGATAATGAATGAGAATACTTTTCGTTCATTATTTTTTCGGAAGCAATAAAAGCAATCCACTTTCAGAAAAAAAAAATATTTTCTAAACTGCTCAATTTTTCGGCGAAACAAACTTAGCCGAAGAGAATATTTTATGAAAGAAATAGTGAAATTTATTTTAAGTGATTGAGTGCGTAGATGAACAAGGCGGGGTTTCGAAAGCACTTAAAAAACATTTATGGCATTAACGGTCTCCACGATCACTAAAGATTCGATTCTCTTATGTAAAAGACTCTCACTTGGATTTGAGATTAATTGAATTACTTTCTTTTCTTGTTGCTAAACCTGTACGCTTCAGGCAAAATGAATCATATAGGGTCATTTCTACATTATAATGAGGTAACTTTAGCAAAAAAAAAAAAAAAAGAAACTATTTCATAATAGGGCAGACAAAAAAAAAGCAACAAAAAAAAAAACCCTCTTGCTTTTAGCAAAGGGAAGATGGGCCTCAAAAGCCTTTCCCTAAGGCAAGTCTTGATTTTTCCTTGGGTTGCAATCTAATTGCACTTTGATCAGCGCTTTTCCTTAACAAACAGCAAATGCAAAATTGCAATTTTAATCTTAAACCTTATAATACGAACTTCAAATTTTAGCTCTAAAGTCCTTTCACAATTGAAATCGACAATATTTTTTTTCAAAAGCTTTGACCGGAGTAGTGAAAATGAAATTGGTAATTTCTGACTATTTGCTGCTTGAAACTTCGATCATGACATCTAGTTTGCGCTGAGCCGTGCCACGTGCTACAGTCGACCACCTGATGTAGACAAGTTCACTTGAAATGATGTCGGTTTACTTGGTTTTCTGAATCTTGTTTTTCTCTTCTCTTTTTTCTTTCCCTACTTTCTGTCTTCACATTTCACCCCCAACACCCCACCAAAAGCACATCTTTGTTTGCAAAATAGAAGGTGGAGCACTGCCAACACCCCCCCGCTTGCAACTTCGGACGGCAACATGGTGGTGCCGTCGAACCTCCCCTTTGTCATGCTTTCTGTCATCCCGTGAGACCCTAAGTCTTGATCACTCCGCCAATCTCGCTCTGCTTCCCGACGGCCTGTGTTGGTCGGGTTAGGACTCGCGATGCCAAATCCGGCGACTCCAAATTTAGCATTTGGCGTCGCTTAATCCTAGACTGCAATGGGTGATGCCATGGCTGAGGTTGCCTGTGAAGCATCGCCGCTCTCTGAGGGTCTACGTATCATGTCCGACATTTTCTGACACTTTTCGACACTCCGACAACTCTCTCAACATTGTCCAACATGCGATCGATTCGTGGTCAGCGCTCCAAACAATCCAACGATATGGGAGTCCAGCATTCCCACATGCCATTTTGACTAGCACAATCCAACATAGTCTTAAGACATTTTCATAAATTAGGAATCAAATGTAATTTTTATCATGTATATATAAAAATATTATTTACATACAATATGTCCAAA
>JAGVVM010002633.1:0-19415 GCA_019149425.1 Psidium friedrichsthalianum
TGTTTCAGATACAATGGCTTTTCTTGCATCTAAGGAACATTGTGGCAGAGCTGAATAAAGGTGAGAAGTTTGAATTGGCGAAAATTATGAGATTTGGAACATGAAAATCCAGTATGTACTGGAAGAGCAAGAGGCTCTGGAAGCTCTTAACCTGGTCATGGCTGAACCAGAGGATGGAACACTGCATAGCATAGAAGAGATAAGAAGCCTTTGCTGCTTGAAAAAGAAGAATTCCACTGCTCGCATTACGTTGTTGAGCATAATGGATAATGATATCATGCGAGAATTCAGACGTATGAGAATGCAAAGGACATGTGGGATGCATTAAAGATAAGGTTTGGACAGACTTCAGTCACCAAGCTTAGGCAGCTAACTATCAGATTCGACACATATAAGATGCCACATGGGCATAATATGAAGCAGCATTTGAGGCGCATGTCGAATATGATTAGTGAGCTGAAGGATGCAGGTCACATATTATCTGATGAGCAGCAAGTGCAGGCAGTGATCCGCTCTTTGCCCCATAGTTGGGAGCACATGAAAGTTAACCTGACCCATAATGAGAATGTCAAGACCTTCGAGGATGCTATGCGCCATCTTGAGCTGGAGGAGGACCGCCTTCTGGCGGCAAGACACAATCAGATGTGTATTTTATTGGATCTGGCTCACATAGAGCTTCGGGCTCTAAGCGCAAACATCCTGGCTGGTTCAAGAAAGGGAAAGGTAAAGGAGCGGAACCATCTGGAAAGAAACAAAGTTTAACAAGCATGGAAAAGGGAAACGTCCCTTTAAGAAAACATTTCAAGGATGAAGTGTTACAACTGTGGCAAAAAGGGTCACTTCGCTCGCGACTGTGGTGAGCCGAAGAAGGTAGAACCCTCAATGCACTTAAAAGTGTTTCTTATGTATCAAGTTCTGTATTTTTAACTGAATCTCATCCTTTGTGGACTGTAGACTCAGGAGCCACAGACCATGTAGCCAGAGACAGAAATACCTTTGTGGAATTTCGACGAATTCCACGCGGAGCGAAATGGATTTATGTGGGGAATAACTCCAGAGTAGAAGTTAAAGGAATTGGCACCTGCCAACTGATGATGCGCGGTGGTCGCACCTTATTCCTGCATGATGTCTTATACGCTCCAGAGATTCGTCGGAATCTTGTTTCTGTATTAGTTTTAGTCAAACTTGGTTTCTGTATGAATTTCCATGACAATGGTGTGGATTTGTTGTTAGGTACAACTTTCTACGGATCTGGTTATTTTGTGGATGGCTTTATTGTGTTGGATGTTGAAAACACTAATGTGAATGTTTGTTATTCCCTGTTTACATCTACTCATTCAAGTGATAATGATGTGAACGTGTGGCATGCTAGACTTGGCCATATTGGTCAACAACGTATGAATAGATTAGCCAAAGAAGGCTTATTGGGCAATATTGAGAAAGTTGAATTGCCTACTTGTGAGCATTGCCTAGTGGGAAAAACAACTCGAAAGCCATTTGGAAAAGGGATAAGGGCTGAGTTCCATTGCAGTTAATTCACACTGACATCTGTGGGCCGATGAATGTGAGAGCTAGGCATGGTGCTGTTTATTTCATTACATTCATTGACGATTATACTCGATTTGGATATGTCTATTTGATTTCTCATAAATCAGAAGCATTGAGTGTTTCAAGAAATTTATGACCTTAGTGGAAAATCAGTTAGACAAGAAAATAAAAGCATTAAGATCCGATCGAGGTCGTGAATATCTATCCGATGAGTTCAGACATTTGTGTCATGAAAATGGATAGATAGACAGTTATCTATTCCTTATACTCCTCAACAGAATGGAGTAGCTGAGAGAAGAACAGAACCTTACTTGAAATGGTTAGGTCCATGATGGCGCAAGCAAATTTGCCAATCGCCTTTTTGGGTGATGCTTTGTTGACTGCTGCCTATGTACTTAATCGTGTGCCTACTAAATCAGTGACTTCCACCCCATATGAGTTATGGACAGGTCGAAAACCTGATTTGAGTTTTCTTAAATCTTGGGGTTGTGCCGCCTTCACTCATGAGACCTCTCATATATATGGAAAATTAGGTCCAAGAGGCAAAAAGAGTATTTTTATAAGATACTCTGAACACTCAAAAGGATATGTGTTCATAGGCGAACAAGAAAGTGGAAGTATAACTGAATTTGAATCTCGAGATGTCACGTTCTTAGAGAATGATTTTCCGAGAAAGGGCGAAATAGGTGAAGACTATTCCCTATTTGAGACACTGGATCAAGATAATATGATAGTTGGATGTAACGATCCAAGTGGGAGCAATGTGAGAAGTGGGGAGTTAAGTACTAATCAGTCTCAATTGCAACCACTTGATGAGTCGATTCCACTATCTGATCCCAGTGGGAGCGTAATAGAGAATGAAGTACCTAGGGTACAATCTTCTCCACGACGAACAAGTCGCAAAAGCATTCCTCGTCGACGCTTCGAGATCGAAGGGGAAGCTTTCATGATCGCTCCACAAGATGAAGATGAGCCAAAGAATGTCAATGAGGCTTTATCTTGCCCTGATAAGGAAATGTGGATGAAAGCAATGGAAGAAGAAATGGAGTCAATGAGATCGAACCAAGTTTGGGAATTGGTTGATCTTCCAAAAGGACGTAGAGCCATTGGGAACAAGTGGGTTCTCAAAATAAAGCGTAATGTTGATGGCTCAATTGAGAGATATAAGGCTCGTCTTGTGGCAAAGGGGTATAACCAACAGGAAGGAATTGACTATGAAGATACTTTTTCTCCTGTGGTAAGATTTACCTCTATTCGCCTTATTCTGGCAATAGTGGCCAGCTTGGATCTTGAATTGCATCAAATGGATGTAAAGACTGCGTTTCTCAATGGAGAATTAGAAGAAGAGATCTATATGGAACAACCCGTTGGGTTTGTTACTAAAGGCCAAGAACACAAAGTATGTCGACTTTTGAGATCGATATATGGCCTTAAGCAGTCTTCAAGACAATGGTATATACGCTTTCATAATGCCATAGTGGCATATGATTTCGTGATGATTAATGAAGATAATTGCGTGTATATCAAAAGATCCAAAGGGCAATTTGTGATCCTATCGTTATACGTTGACGATATACTAATTGCTGGAAGCAATATGGAGTTTGTCAGGATAGTCAAAAGTTGGCTGTCTTCAAATTTTGAAATGAAGGATATGGGTGAAGCTGCATACATTCTTGGAGTTAAGATCTCTAGAGACCGTTCCAAAAGGTTGTTATCTCTTTCTCAAGAGACATACATAAATAAAGTCCTTGAACGATTTTGTATGCAAAATAGTAAACCCATTGATACTCCTATTGCAAAAGGTGAAGGATTGAGCCGTCGAATGTGTCCTAAAAATCCACATGAACAAGAGCAAATGAAAAATGTTCCATATGCCAATGCTGTTGGAAGTCTGATGTACGCTATGTTGTGTACTAGACCTGATATTTGTTATGCAGTTGGATTGGTTAGCAGATACCAATCCAACCCAGGTCCAGCACATTGGACTGCCGTTAAAAGAATCCTGAGGTATCTGAGAGCGACTGCTGATTACTCGCTGACATATCAAGGAAGTGATCTGGACCTTGAGGGCTATACTGATGCTGACTGGGGAGGAGATTTGGATGAGAGGAAATCCACTTCTGGAAATGTATTCTTACTTAATAATGGCGCCATATCATGGAGTAGTAAGAAGCAACAGTGTATAGCCTTGTCTACCATGGAAGCCGAGTTCGTAGCATTATCAGCAGCAGCACAAGAAGGTGTTTGGCTTAGAAGATTTTTGGATCATTTGGGTGTTGCTAAACATGCTGCAAATCCTGTGTTGATTTACTGTGATAGTCAGGCAGCAATAGCTTACACTAAGGATCCTAAGTTTCATTGTAAGACCAAACATATAGACATTAAGTATAACTATGTCAAGGACATGGTAGCACGAAAAGATGTGAACGTACAGTATATATCTACGCATAGAATGTTAGCAGATCCTATGACGAAGCCGATTCCTAGAGATGTTTTTACTGGTCATGCAAAAACTCTAGGACTGCGTAGAGGTTGATGTACTGAATATTTGTATTTTCCCTAAATGTTCATAACTGATGATGTTGTTTATCAGTATAAGTGTTTATAAGTCTATTTGAAATTTATGCATGTTAATGCTTGGTGCATTATATCGAAAAGGTATGTCGGACAGATAGGAGATTAGCCCACTCACACGGGTAATCGCCTCTATTTACTGTGTGATGAATAGAGATGAGGCAATTTTTAAGCTTATTATCTAAGTGATAATTGAGAGCTCAAGCTTAAAGTACTAGTGCCGCCTTAACTGAGTGTTAAGATGAGGTCATAATATTTATTATGTCCGCAGGTGAAGTAACCCACATATTTCACCTTACCTGTCTTAAATGCCAGATGTGAGTTCTGAAAGAATTTTATTTTTGGAGTAGATTTGTGAACTCAAGTTAGACATTGGGTATGTCTGAACCATCATCTGTACGGTATTATTTTTGAAGACATACGCTCCATAGGGAAGGAGAAAATACCGTAATACGTATTTCATACTACGTGTGCATTATTTGACCAATAAGAGTTGGCGAAAATTTTGATCTCAATTTTCTAAGCCGTGTGAGACTCTTGAGGATAGGAGTTCCTCAAATAGTACCCTCATGACTCTTACTTATTCTCAAGATTCCTTTTTGGTGTTTGCTATCTTAGAGTGTTGCCAATGATCATGAGTGATTCGGTCTAATGGGACATTTCTAGAAAAGCAAGCTGAACTGAAATCGAGAGGTTTAAGGAAAGAGGAAGATCGATATATCTTTGACTCACATTACAGTTGGTATTCACAGACCGGTCAATTATGATTGTTTTGTACTTAATCATAATTGTGAATACAACATATATTATTTTAAAGAGATCAAGAGAGAGTAAATGTGAATGATCGATCTAGGGCACTGCATACTGAATCTGCTCTGAATTGTCATGCCTAGTTTGAGCTGCTATATACTCCTAACAGATGTATAGCAACGAGCTCTCGGAGTATGCTGGTCACACAGACTATTTGTCAGTATGAACTTTGCAAAGAAGAGAGAGTCACAATTAGCCCTCAGTGGGCAAGTGAAATTTGTTAGTCCTTGGTGGGCTTGTGGGAACCTTTTGCCCTACATGGGCGAGTGGGAGATGTTGGTGTATAATAGTTAGGGTGTGCGCCCATGCAGGCAAACACACCCCACCACCAGGGATAACTACCTGACAGTTATCCTATTATTTGAATAGAGAAAAGAGATCACGTGTTATGTGAAATTCTCCACTATCTGAGATACACTGAGAGAGAGAAATAGAAAAAACTGACGACGTTTTTCTCACGACAAATCTCTCTGTTCTTCCCCAACGCTCTCTCGACGACGCCTCTCCGACGAAGCGTTCCTGAAGCAAAGTTGATTCTTAGTCCGTGGAAGTTAAGGTACGCTCCGTTTTGTGACGTAGCCTTCGATCGGTGTCTCAATATTTCTGGGCATGCTTTTCCGCAAGAATTCATTTTGGAATTAGTTTTTTCCTTCAGGTATGTATTGAATATTTTGTTGTGCTTCTACACAATTAAAAAATAAGAAAAAGAGATACAATGAGAAATGACATGTGTCGCGGGTGACGTTATGGAGAGTCACAAAAGCTCTAAGCAACATGGACAAGGCCCATGATTGTAGACATCAACTCTAGGATCGCTCCTTGGGGCATGCACAGCCTCTTACTGTCTCGTATGTCAGCAGTTATCAGTCCTGCTACGGACGATGGCGGAAATTCATCTAGCAATAGCGGTAATCACCACAAGCCACATAGGTTTATTTTTGATTTTGCAACTGCACTTTCTTTCATTGTGTTACTTATTCCTGATTCACCTATCTAAATTTGTAAATGATATATAGATGCGAACTCATTGTTGCTAAATTGGGAGAATAGAAGTCTTCGAAATAGAAAACAAAAGCAAATTCTCATAGATTTAGTAAGAAGAATTCGCAAGTTAGTGATGATTTAATTGCTTGATTCCTATGCATGAGAGAGTTCATGAAGAAGGTAAATCGTAGAGGGAGATAAAAAAAAGATCATGGAGAGAAAAAACAAAAAAGAAAGATTTGAGAGTAATGTGATTGTTACTATTATTGTTGCTCCAATCAGCAACTGTTGAAGGAAGGAGCAGTTTGATTTTTTTTATTAATTATTTCCTATGTTTGTTTGGTATGTGTGTTATAAGGTGATTGTTTTGCATAAACCATGTGAAAATGGTTCAGTATTTGAGCTGGAAAGAATCATTAACTTAAATCTTTTGCTTTTGCTCAGTCGTAAGTCCTCTGTTTCTTAGGCAAACATGATTAAATATAATTATTCCCATTTTATCTTTCCGAGAAGAGATGATGCACGAGGTCCAAATATAAACTTCTGTCTTTAAGACACAGTGACGAAACATCCATTCAAGGAGGAGGAAAAAGTAGCTAGGTTCATTTATAAGCATTGCTTTTTGACCAGCAGAATTAGAGGCATCCGTGACACCAATGTATACTGTTGCCAAATCAGCATTTCATTAACACATAGTGACACAACATCGTATTCAACATTGGAGGAAAAAGTAGCTAGTTTCATTTATAAGCATTGCTTTAACTAGTGGAATTAGAGGCATCAATGACACCGATGTATCCACCTTTTACATGACTCGGTTGCGTAGGAAGTGTGAGATATACTCACGTACCTCACTTGATTTTTAGCCAACCCCAATAGGCTAATGGCGACTCCTCATATAGAATTCTCATAGGGTTAATCAAATAAAATGATAATCCCCAAAGTCGCACAAGGTAAGGGTTTGGGAGAACTCATGGCAATTGAGCACCATTCACCCTCACCTCAACATTACCTCTAAACCCGTTCTTTTTTACCCCTGCCGGGATAGTCGCGACATATTTTATGTACTCTTTTAAATGAATTCAGATAGATTTAAAGTAAAAGAACTCCAAATGTTTCCAAAAAAAAAAAAGCTTGTGTTTTTTCCACTCCATTTTGGGCTTCAAGACTCCTATCACTTTAAATTGACCACATTATCTTTTTCCCCCAAATTTAAAAAAAAAATAAAGTCTTTTTGCTTGATTTTAATTTAGGTTAATACTGCGGAAAATCCTAAAGTGGTACACTTGTAACAATTTTACCCCCAAACTAATCACAAAAATCCTAAACTAATACACTTTTGACAAATTTACCCCAAACTGGTATACCTTGTGACAAATTTACCCTCTATTAGTTTTTGTTAAATTTTATCATCAAATTGCTAAGTTGGATGACATTACTGAATGTATACAATTGGATTTTTACCCTCTATTGTATCAATTTAGGGTTTTTTTTGTGGTAGTAATTCAATTTAACAGAAACTAACGTATGGTAAATTTGTCATATGTATACCAATTTGAGATTTTTGATAGTCAAAATAATTATTTTGGGGAAATTTATCACAATGTACCAATTTCAAATTTTTTGTGGTCAAAAAAAAAAGATAAAATAATCAAAACAAAATGTGTTTCAATTTTTTTGTGATAGAAAAATTAGTTTATGATAAATTGTTATGAGTATACCAGTTTGAGGTTTTTCGTAAAACAAAAATTTTCAAAATAAACAAAAACTACACATGTCCCTCTCAAACAAAAGGTCAAATGAGAAGCACACTCTTGATGTGAAATTATTTTTTACATTTTTTTCCTTTCTTTTTTATTCTTCTTATTTCTATCTTTTTCGCATCTGAGACAACATTGGCAGAAAATTAAAAAAAAAAAATTTGAACAAATAACAAGAACTCAAAACTATTGTATTAAACAAA
The DNA here is from genome assembly GCA_019149425.1 of Psidium friedrichsthalianum. Classification (NCBI taxonomy): domain Eukaryota; kingdom Viridiplantae; phylum Streptophyta; class Magnoliopsida; order Myrtales; family Myrtaceae; genus Psidium; species Psidium friedrichsthalianum. The sequence continues at coordinate 7,880 of JAGVVM010002633.1, forward strand.
ACACAATTTATTTAAAACTAAAACAATCAATCTCAAAAAAAACAAAGGAGAAATAAGAGAAAAAACAATTATCTGCAAGTTTTAATGAATGCATTTGGTCTAATCACAACTCTATACTTCCATTAAAAAAATAGACCATATATTTTAGCTACTCAACTTTCATTTGAACCAGTAAAAAACTAAGAAAAAAAAAAAAAAAAAAATTGCACAAAATTGCACATCTCTAAAAGATGTCATTGAAAAATTTAATAGTATGAGAAACTCAAGTATATTAAACTTCTAGACGTTCATTATTATTCCGCGAAATTAAAAAAAATACTCCCTAAAATATTCTTAAGGAATATTGTATTTGTCTCGATCACGGAATAATTAGTTGTTGATAAGAAGGGTTTGGGGTAAGTAATATCTTTTTTTTTTTCAAATTCTCTTAGGCATTGGATCCATTACTCGTGGAGGTTTGGTCAAGGCGACACCTTTGCATGCACGCACGAGCGAAGCTGACACTCGTGCGAAGGTCCTCCCCACAACGGCTAGTAAAGTTATAAAGACACCTCCTTGTCCTTTTCCGTTCCGGATCAAATTGCTCTGCACAATTTCACTCCTTTTTCACTTCCTTCCTTTCCTTAGATCGACGAGAAAGCTTTCTGTGCAAACGAGGAATCTTGATCTTGATCTTGTCTCTTGCTGGTGGTGGGCGATCAAAAAGATAGCGAGAGATAGAGAGCCGAGCGCGCAGATCCCCTGATCATGTGGGGCAACAGGGAACAATTTCCCGGCGAGGGGCTACTTCACGCCGCAGCCGCCGAAGCGGGCCGCGCGGCCGCCGGTTTCTCCGGTGACGATGACGGTGCCGACGTCGGAGAGGAAGCAGCGGTCCTCGCCGGATCTCTTCCACATCGTTCACAAAGTGCCTCCCGGGGACTCTCCCTATGTCAAGGCCAAGAGAGTCCAAGTGAGAACCCCATTGGCCTTTTCTCAAATTATCTTCGTTCTGTTTCAGTGAGTGGATGTGCATTGGTTTTCTTGATTTCACCTGATTGTCCTGATCTTGATTTCGGCGTGATCATGGAGGTCATTTTCCTTTTATTGTGATTTGGAGTTCCTCTCGTTACTGTTCATGGTAGTTAGTTCTTTGCGATCATATGGTGTTGTTATAGTAAAAATGGTGTGATTTGGTTCCGATTAACCAGTATATTCCGTTTGGTAATCTTGTAACCATTGATCAGTTGGTGCAATTCGAGCAGATTTAAGCAAATATAGAGTTTGTACGTCCCCCTCTTTCGCACAAAATGGCGCTCACGTGGTTGCGTGATCGAGTCTCTTTGGAACGAGCTTTACAATCTTGTATGAGTTAAGACTTTGTCTTCCATGGGTCGCAGTCGAATTGATTTTCTGGTTCTCAATTTCAGTTAATAGACAAGGATCCGAGTAAGGCCATCTCCCTGTTCTGGGCCGCTATAAACGCAGGGGATCGAGTGGACAGTGCGTTGAAGGACATGGCAATCGTGATGAAACAGCTGAACCGGTCGGACGAGGCGATCGAAGCCATCAAGTCTTTCCGCCATCTCTGCCCCTTCGATTCTCAGGAATCTCTCGACAATGTGCTGATTGAACTCTACAAGGTAATGTCGCCGATATACTGCACGAGTAGTTCTATTAGTTTCTTGGGTGAGTCGCTTTACCTTGTTTTTCCGACAATGTGGATTCTCTTTCCAAGTTGAAACTATCTTTTAATCGCACAACCAGATTTGGTAGTTTCTCAGCTTTTCTTCAATACATGAAGGAATGTCAATTTGGTTTTAAGAGGCTCACCGGTGATTAAAGAGAGATAATTTACGCACTTTGTGCATTATGCAGAGGTCGGGACGGATCGAAGAAGAGATTGAAATGCTTCAGCACAAACTGCGGCTCATTGAAGAAGGGAAGGGGTTCGGCGCAAGCCGAACAAAGACAGCGAGATCACAAGGGAAGAAAATCCAAGTAACAAGGGAACAAGAGAGATCGAGGTCCTCTCAAGTAGCCAAACTTATCTTTTTCTTTCTTTGTTTTGCAATTGGTCCGTTTACAATGCCTGCTTGTTATAACCTTATGCAGGATAATGGGGAACTTGGCCTGGGCTCACTTGCAGCTAGGCAATTATGAGATTGCCGAAGGACTTTACCGTACGCTCTTGATGAGATATGCATCCTAATTATTGAACATTTCCCGCTTATGAAAGAAGGAAAGGTAGTATTTTTTTTTACATGTTCAATGTATGCATTTGATTTCAGGGAAGCCTTGTCTCTGGAGCCAGATAAGAATAAGCAGTGCAACTTGGCAATCTGTTTGATGCACATGAACAAAATAGCCGAAGCGAAAGCAGTACTGGATGCAGTCAGAGGTTCATGCAGCACTAGGGACATGGATGATTCCTATGCTAAATCATTCGATCGCGCCCTTCAGATGCTGAACGAGATCGAATTGCTGTCAGTTAGGCAGAACGAAGGCGATCATAAGGAGATCCGAAGACCCTTTACATCAGTCGAGTGTAAAAATTCAAGGGAGAGCACTTGCTTTACCGAACAGGTTATCAACTGTGGAGCTCAGTCACTCGCCCCAACAACCATTGCAAGTGGACATGGAGAAGAAACATGGATCTTAAATGCGAGAAACAGTGTGCTGTCCCGGGGCCAAGCGCAGTCATCTTCACAAGTCATCTTCAGTGATAACTGGAGAGAAGTTTCTGACTTTGGAACTCCGCTGAGATATGTCTCGCCAGGAAATCTCCATGCCAAGGAAAACTATCTTGAGACAAATAAGGTGGGTTGGAGTTCCTCACGCAAGTGTGTATGTGCTTCACCGGCTTCTGTTAAGAGAAACATCAAATTTTCTCCCGGGGATCAAGGAGGCATACATGTACGAGCTTATATGCTTCCCCAGCTTCATGTAGAGAATCAGAACCCATGTCAAAGGCTACTTCAACTGGAGAGACAGAAATCGTTGGAAATTGTTCTGTGGCAATAGCCAAGCCGAAGAATTATGACGAAAATATGATTCACAGCATAGCCATTGATGCATCCAGCAAGGGAGAGATCCTGCCAAATTGGTCAAAACTTCCACCAACGCCATCAAAGATTCTGGTGGTAAGTTCAATGCCATAATTAAATGCTTTTCGGAAATAGTTGTGGCAGATTCTCATGTAGTAGATGAACTAGTCGTTGCAGGGAAGAATTTCTGGGTAGACAAGCATAAGAAGAGTTGGGCCGATATGGCTGAGGAAGAGGAACAAGATCTGACCGATCCTCCTATGCACCCGTGGGACAACTCACCTTGGAAACCTTCTCCTTTCCAAACTCCAACAAGGAGCTCTTGCAGTGCGAATCACGAAGATGAAGAGGGGTTCAATGATGAGAATCTAGATATCAACGTTGCTGGTCAATCTCCCCATGAACGGTGGACACTGACCGAGAATTTAAGCCGGACTTTAACAATTTCCAATCTAGACAGTGGCTCTAAGTCGCAAATGGTAGATATTTCATCAAGGACCTCGGGCCGGTCAGCAGTTCGACGCTCTTTGAACTTCAATCAGATCCAGAAACAGGAACTAGACTCCGTCATGTCCATGAAGGAGGATGATGGCTCTCTTCAAGGAAACAACTGGGTTTCTGATGCCGTGCCTGTGAAGAAAGTAGGACAACCGAGGAGGAAGAGACTGCAGGTCTTTCAGGACATAACACGCTTTCCTCCTCACACCACATGAACTACATATATCCAAGAATTCGATTGATTGGTCATGGTCTTCTTCCTCATTAGTTCAGCTGGGCGTTCCGTGTTCGTTCTTGCCTTCATTCATCTTCCTTTCTGGGAATTAGTTCTTCTTTATTTGCTCGATTCTCAGGATGAAGTCCAGTTTCAGCATGATTGCTTCCCTTCCAAGACTTTCGAGGTCCCAAAACTGCGAACAGTTAGGACAGTCACTGGTTCTTAGCATGAAGATTCGTGGAGCCGAGTCGTTCCATCCCTACAGATGATCGCTCAAAGATGCCTTGTGTCGCCGCCCCTTGTCACCGGAATGAGTTTGGATCACAAAGCTGAGATGCATAGCATGAGGGCCTCTTCAAAATGGGGCGGCGCCGGCTTCTGGGAACCTTGTAATTTGACTGATGAATCTTGTGGCCGCTATTGATCATGTTCGTCCCATGAATCTTCCTCTCTAAATCCTGCACCGTCGCGAGAAGTCATCTTAACTTCAAGTAAGGTACCCAAATTCGAATTTTAGATCTCGAAGTCGGCGGCTTCTTGGGCGGAAAAAGTACCAAAAAAGTCAATGAAATGTAAAGGCAAAATGTCAGTTAATCAATCACCTATGGAATTCAAAAAAAAAATCGTCCTTGCGGTGGAAAGTTACTGAAAAATAAATGGGCGCACTAGTCAATAATTTGTTGATAATCTACTATGAAATGTAAAAGTGGTAAAATGAATATTCCGTTGGTAAATTACGGACAATTAAATAGTGCGACTTGCAAAATCCAAACGCGATCGGTAATCTCAGGATATTTATGGTACAATCCTAATTTTGTTGATAAGTCATTAATTGACAGACGGTTTCACTTATCAAATTGAAAAGCAGTTGAAATAATGTGCCAATGAGAGTCCTTTTGTGCTAAATACATAATTGACAATTGAGAAAGGTACCCGAACTCGAACTCTAGATCTTGAAGTTGGCCAAGTGCTAAAAAAGTCTTAAACCTTATTAACTTGTACCATTTGAGTCCTAAATCTTTTGACAACGTGCCTATGTAATTCATCCAACCAATTTTGACCAGAAATTGATAACATCGACACCAGCCATTCCACATTATACGATTGGCGCTTTGCAACTCTAGGCTGACAATCCTCACCAAGTCTGGGTGAGGGCATCTTTGCCCTCGCCAGCCACACAGACTAGGGCGTCGAGCCCTCACTAAGACCTCGCATGTGGTTGGCAAGGTTCGCCGACAACCTCACATGGGGTCGGCAAGAGTTAACCAACGACCTTACTAGCCCATTGTTTGGGAAAGTAGAGAAAGGAAAAAACCAAAAAAAGTAATAAAAAATCTAGCAAAATTAAAAAAAAATCTAAAAATTTCAAAATTTTATCCACGTTAATATCGATCATGCCACATAGGAATGTCGGTGTTCATATTAGTGATTTTCAGCCAAAATTGACTACATGAACTGCATTGACAAATAATCAAAAGTTTATGACTCAATTCTCCATCTCGAGCAAGAATCTAAATCAACACCAATAGGAAAGTAAAGATGCAAGAAATTAAAGGCTAAAGTTAAAACAAAGAATTTATCGCATGAAATACGTTTGAGAAAAAATAAAAGATAAAATCTTGTTCACTTGCAACTTTCCTCTTATTCAAAGTTGTCTTATCGATCCAAAAAAGCCATGTCTTATCGATCCAAGTCAAAGTAACTCTAATTTGCCAAGGCAAACCTTCATGGTCGCTTGCACAACACAAGTCAAGCTTAGCCGAACTTCTACCGAATCTAGTTGGTTCACATCCAATGTCTAAGTTCCAACAAATTGCAACATGTTAGAAACTTCTACAGTAGAGATGTTGTGGACGTAGCGCCACAAAAAGGCATGAACCGTTCACAATAGTTTCATTTGTTCGCTCACAAGAAGTTAAAATTTGAAAAGAAGAGGAAGAAGAAAATCCGCGCTCATGGTGATGTCAACAATTACATAGATCAATTACCAACACCCGATCGAACCTACTAGTAAAATGCGAGAGAAATTTGATAATCTATTACCGAATTTGATAATGATTAAATAGTGTCATCAAATTAATGCAAAACTGAGAATTCATATGTACGGTACAAAATTATGTTCTAACGGGGTCCAATGAACCCATCATGGTCATCCTAGGGCACCTTCCTTGGCTAACAATCATTCGTAATTCTGGAATCGCCATGTGTCACTTTGAGCTTTGGAAGAAGACTTGAACTCAATTTAATTGCTTTGCCAAGCTTCATTCAACGGCAAAATCAAAGTTCCAAGGGCTATCAGTAAAGTTGTTAACTTTTGGGACTTATTCTGCATGATATTTTGGGCCTATTTGTTTCGTGAGAAATAGATGATTTAAAAGATATTTTTTAAAAATAATTGTTTGTATCATTAATAAAGAAAAATAAATAAAAAAAATATTTTCATCATTTACGAAAGTGCTTAGATATAAATTATTTTTTATAATGAAAGCATATTTCATTTATTAATTATTTCAAAAGATATAAGGAATTATTTTTTAAAATGTAGGAAATTTTCAAATAAGGATCCAAAGCGCTTTCATTCTCTCAAATAAGGGCATGAAGTGGATTTTATTTCAAATAAGGGCCTGAAAACTGAAGTGTCATCTTTGTTTCAAAGAAGGACCTGACCAAGGGCATTTTGGTCATTTCTTTTATATGTTTTCTTTCTTTCTTTTTTCCTTGGTAACCGGCCTAGTCATCAGCAAGGACTAGAAAGCCTTGCCCGGAGTCGTCGAGGCTAGCCGTGGGTGAGGCGAGCCCTCATCCAGATGTGGCGATCCCTGTGAGACTCTCTCTCTCTCTCCACCGTCGTCCCTCTCCAAGTCTCCATCCTCTGTCCCAAGCAAAAACGCCATTGACGCAGAAAAGGACAAAAGAAACCAACCAGAGTGACCCCATTTTTCATCACCATTAAAAACTCATAAATCTTCTCTCCCCCCCCCAACCAACCAAACCCCCAAAGCCACATTTCACTTTTTCTAACTCCTTTTTTCAATTTTCGGCTGCCATGATAGGGATACCAAAGTTGGTCTCATCGTCCCATTATCCACTCTTTTCCCTCTTTTTCTTCTTCGTTGTCATTATCACCATCAGACTAATCAAAATCACCCATATATTCGACGATTCAAAAGCTGCCGCAACCAGCAATGGTCACCTTGACTGTCCCAAGGGCCACTCAACCCTCGCTGGTGGCCTGACCAATGGAAAAAATCAAAGGAAAAAAAAGAAACAATAAAAAAAAAAGAAAACGAAAAAAATTAAAAGCTAAATGACAAAAAAAGCCCTTGCTCAGGCCCTTATTTGAAACAAATATGGCATTTTAGGCCTTTCTTTGAAACAAAGTCTGCTTCGGACCCTTATTTGAAATTCTTTCTAAAATGTATTTTCAAAAATCATCCATTTCCGTGGCACAAAGTGACCCTTTCACGAGGGTAATCTGCAACGGTGCTAAAGTTCGAGGGGGGTTATTTGAGCAATTATCTTCGGCGCGGCCATGCGGGCTTCACATGAGCCGCGTAGGCCCATCGAGCGCCCATGTGAGCTGTGCAAGTGGCCATGCGGACTAGGGCCGTCCATAAGCATATTTAACAAGTGAACGGGCTTTTCAAGCCCAGCTTCGCACCCACAAAGCCTTGTCCAGCCGTTTTAAGCCCTTTCATAATATTTTTCCTCATGTTATGCATCATAGACCCGTCAAACGGCCAATCAGGGTCGAAAATGGCTCGGCCTAAACTATCCCGTTTAAATTATTTTGACCCATTTTCATGCAGTACAAGACTAGTGACTCATACTCTATCCAACCCATATTCAACCCCTATCCAACCCGACCCATCTTGCTTAAATACTTCCATATTTTACCCCATCTAGAAAAATCTATTTCTTACAAATTTGTAAAATAGTTATTTTGCTAACATACTATGGACAAAAATTTATAATTTTTCAAAAAAATCCAGATTTTTTTTGTATTCTATTTGTTATTTTCCTCTCTCTTTTCTTCTAAGTCCGGCGTGGGCCGTGAAGCCCTCACCAGTAGGGTCAAGGATCTCGACCCTCGCCTAGTGGTTGTCAGGGTGAGGGTCGCATTGGATTTCGTAGAAAAAAAAGGAAAAGAAAGAAAAAGAAAAAGAAAAAGAAAATCATGAAAAATTACAAAATTAAAAAAGCGAAATGTTTATGATCCACTGAAACTTGTTAGGTAATCAATTCATGACCCACTTAAACTTATTTTTAAAACTAAGATAATTTGTTTATGACATATATAATTGTATATAGATTAAAATGTGTTCTAGATTTATTTTGCCACATCTGATGCATCATTCCGTTAGTGGTGTGCATCACACACCTCTTTCTTTTTGAATCTCTCCAATTAAGGGCATTCATTTTGCTCATTTCAACCAAGGTAAATCACCCCCCAAACTCTCTCGTTCAATTACATTGTTTCAAATTTAAATTATTAACTTGATCTTTCTTTCTTTCTTTCTTTCTTTCTTTCTTTCTTTCTTTGTGAAGGATTATTCTAAATTTCAGGCTCGAAGATTCTGACGATCCTAAAAGGGTATGAATTGAAAAGATTAGCACAGTGTCGAGCAAAGATTTTGAACCCCCATTTAATACTAATGTCATTATAATGTTAGAGTTAGGCTACATTTATTAAATATATTTGTCATCACACTGCTGACTCAAAATAAGGTATTTCATTTGACAAATAGGTCATTGTAATGCCTAACTTACCCATCGAAATATACAAGAGAAAAAAAGTATGGTTTTACCCCGAAGTTTCATGTTTTCTCTAAGTCACTAGTATCTGGGGTCAAGATTTTCCAAAATAATTTAAAAAAATCATACTATTTTTTCTCAAAAAAGTATTTTTAGGTTTCAAAAGAAATTAAGTTTGGCCGAAAAGCACAAAAATACATCTATTTAAGTAGTCATTTGGATATGCATGCAAGTCACATATTAGGGCTCGCGCATATTTTTATCGGTCAATTGCGTATTTTCAATCACTGAGTCATGCCGAGGTGTAAATTAACGAAGGAATTACCCTCGTTATGTCTTTTTTTTTTGGGGGGGGGGGGGGGGGGAGGAGGGGGGTGTTTGCTCACCCCTCGCAAAACTGAACCACGACAGTGAGTTTTTCTAGTTTTCACAAATACGCAACGCTCTACATATATTGCACCTAAGGTTCAACCAGCCCTAAATTTTTAAAAAATTGACAAGTGGCGATTTCATCTAGGGGGTGAGCAGCAACATCGATCACCCAAATCGGAGAATTGCTCGGAATTGAACTAAAACTATTAGTTTCGTCCAATTTTTTGAGGTCATGATCGGGTCCTTGGCTTCCGCAAGTGGAGCCGGGGGTCCAGGCAGTTCGGTTTTGATTTTAGGAGGGGAACCGGGATGATGGACTCTCCCACCCCAGGCCAACAAGTTTTTATTTTTTATCTTTCAAATACATAATATAATTCTGAATTTATGAAGGGGGGGAAAATAAAAAAGGGGAAAAAAGAAAAACTCTAATATTCCAGAAATATGAGATTATTTTCATTTTGGAGCATTAGCAAAAAGAACTTTTCATTTTGGATCCATTTTAGTGATTTTCAGTAGTAGGGGTGTTTGTTTGGGGAGCCAATTTTATGATTTATGGGGGGCAAAATCGGTATGCATGATGACTTTTCTTTTTTTGTGTACATACCGGTGTCGCCGAAGACCCGAACCTATCCCCGTCACAAACTTACGTTTCTTCCTCTTTTTTTTTTTGCTCTATTTTACTTTTTTGTTTAATTTCCATTAGAACTAGTTTCCCATTGGATTGCTCAAGAACCCGGGACCCGGTGGTTCCGATCAGTTATCACCGGTTTAATAAGTTGAGGGAATTGGTTACTACCGACCCACGTACACTAGTTACTGGAGAGACCACGAACCACATACCCAGACAATACTCATCTCTGGCAAATTCCATCTCTGTACCCCGCGCCGCCAAACAACAAAAAAACCTTTGAGTTTTCCAAAAATACTTGCTCAACTCCCTTCCAAAATACGGACAATCAACATCTTGCTACCTTGTAGGGAAACCTGACCGAAGAAGGCAGACGCACCCACTACAAATAGGTTTTAGGGATACACCCGCGTTTTTACACTAAATAGAGAAAACGCCACAAATCCTCGATCGATATCAACCACCCGTCATTCCTTCACAGAAAAAAGTGCCATGTGCAATTCATTTGTCAACGCATAGATATTTGACTATTTAAGACAAATTCCTAAGTATTAAAGCATAATCTAAGAACATAAAACGTCAAATAAAGACATAATAACGGCTCACCAATTCTTTGCCCCATTTTCTAAATCGATTATTACGCCTATATTAAAGCTTTTATAAATCTATCCTTTTTCATATTGCTATATATACTCATAAATACTCATTATAGAGTACCATGCACCACTAGTTGGTTCTAGCAATACCCCCATCCTTGAGACCCTAATCAGTCATACAATTCACGCGTTTTTCTTGGTACAACCACAATCTCCAAAATAATGGTGCTTACAGTCGCCCATCACTTAAAAACAAAAAAAAAAGTTATATGAAGGGGCATATATTTCACAATAATAGGAGTCTAACTAAAAGGGCACTATTTTCATACATCACTTACTCTTTTGATTTCTTTTTTCTTTTCTCTTTTTATAATTTTCCTTTCGTTTCCTAGTTTTTTTTGTTCCCGTCATCGTTCCTTCAGCCATACCAATAAGGCCATCGTCAGCACTCAAGTCTCTCGTGCACGCTCTCGCCAACCTACGGCCCGCGGCCGAGTGGGGCGCCTCACCCTAGGGACGACACTCGACAAGCTCTTCTTGCAAAACCCCCGCCTTCAGACAGATGTGCCCTATTTTTGAAACAAAAGGAGAGGGGGGAAAAGGAGAATTGGTGTTGAAGCCTCCCGCTCCTTGGCACATACTCCGATGGCAGGATTAGGATGACGAACTGACGTGGAAGCCCCGGCCGACAAAGGGGTCGAGCAATATCAACCAGAGATTGCAAAGTGCCTGAAGCAAATGTGTCGTACAGTGTTATAACCTCTTGCACACATCTGCGATGGGCCTGCTTGGGTTGGGGCAAGGGGGATTAGTCCAAAGGTGGCCGGCGACACAATAATCTAAGAACCATCCGCCTAAAGATCAAAATTTGCAAAAGTCGGACCCGCCACGTGTTTGTGTGTGATAAACACACTTACTTACTCGCAGGATCACCACTTGAGGAATTGAACCCAGTCCAGTGTTTTGCTTCCCAGATAGACTCATTATATAAAAAGGGCTCCTACGAGCAGCAAACTCAATTGGAAAAAAAAAAAACAGGAGTAAATCAATAGCTAAAGACTATTACTTTAATTTCTGCGAAGGATTAATATTTAAAAGGAGATACCGAGATGAGCTTCGCCGCGTGTCGCCGCACAATGGTGATTCCTCCCATTAGGACCCAAATCTCATAGAAAAAATATGGCTCCATAGGACCACACTAACTTGACCCCACGTACGCCCTCTTTGCCTGTGCTTGTACAGCCTAAACGTAGATAACATTCCCCTGTGTGTACACTTCAAAAGCATTTTGAGATGACAACTTTGAAAATAACCTATAAAACATTACGTTTTGGCTTGATATCCACACAAAATCGTTTCTCCCTCCATCACAATATGTTTGGCTCTTACCTTATCTAAAACGTGAGGTATTAGTGCTCTTCCCGTGTGATGATGGAGTTGCTGA
>JAGVVM010002634.1:0-40498 GCA_019149425.1 Psidium friedrichsthalianum
CCCCCCCCCCCCCCCCTCCAACCCCACAATTTCATTTTATTTTTCAATTTATTATAGTCGAATAAATCATAAATTTGAATGGGTCCAAGGATGACGACAATGTGCCTAAAAAAAAAAAAACACCTTGTAACTTTCACTATCCAAACTCGCACTTGCAACCCACCCACTCTTTCATGTCGTTTCCATTTGTACTTTGTAATGCAACGCCGCTCATATAACATAAAACAATTTTTTTTTTGTCAAAAGAATAAATGTCGGCCTTATTAGTGTTTTTTTTTCCAAAAAGAACTGAGGATTATGATTTACCAGGGTTCTTCGGGCAACCACATCAGGTTGACTGAAGATCTCGGCGGCGGTGAACCTCTTGTTGGTCGGGATTGGCTCACCGGCGGGCGTGTAGGAATCGCACATGACCTAGGATAACCGATAATGACGTTATTGCCATTTTGGTTACATCCGAAAATAGAAAAATCTAATCCCTCTCCTAAGTCCCACTAAAATTGCGGATCGAAAAGAGACAAAAAAAAAAAATTACCAAGATGTTGTTTCCTCTTCTGAAGGGATCCTTGACCACCGCCTGTGGGCTGTCCCAACAAAAAAAAGGAAAAAAATACACAAGTCATTAAAGATTCCCCAATATGCGCGGAATCTCGAATCTCCACCGTCTGAACTTTCGGAAACTCCGAGGATTCGGGGGATCACAGTCGTTTGTCAACTCCGATGATTTTAGCCGGAAACAAAAGATCCCATCCTTTTTTTTTACCCAAAAGAGAAGAATTTCTCACGACCCCCGATTTGGAACGAGATACGTACCACAGGATGACTTCGCTGTCGTGGCCAGGGGCCTGGTCCGTGCTTGAACCGTCGTAGTTCCACTTCGGCAGCTTGGCCGGGTCGGTCACCTGTCCCGCAGCGTCTGAAAGAACGCCAAACATTTACCGACGGATGAAAAAAACTGACCATGGAGATGGAAAAAAAACACAGAGGGACGTCGGAGCAAGTCGAAGAGGAAAGGGGGAGGAGGATGAGTAGCGAAGACTTGCCCTGGCCTTGCTTCGCAAGTCGATGCCCGAACCGCCGATCCTGCGGAGAGAAGACACGACGTATCATCACGTAGATGAATTTTCACAGAGGAGATAGATAGATGGAGAGGGGAGAGGGGGATCGCCATATGTACTCGCGATGATCTTGTCGTGGTCTTGGAGAGGTTGAGGTTGATGATATCGTTGAGAGCAGACATGGCGATTCAAAGCGAGCTGGTACTGGTTGAGAAGGTCGTCGATGACGGAGAAACAGGGAGAAATGGAAGGAGTACAGAGAGATTCGGCAGAGGAAGCGTTTGTTTGGTTGCTTGGGAATCTCTCTTCTTTTTCGAATTTAAGAGGAGTAATTGCAAGAGATTTGTCAGCTAATCACCGGCAGATAAAAAGGCAGGAGTATCTCTAGCATTTTGCGGCAAGTGTTGGTGAAGTTCTATAAATCGAGTGGTGATCTGGATTTCTTGGCAAATAGGATTAGATCGTATAGGAAATGAAATCGGGATTTTGTCATTGTTTAGTAGGAACCTTATCAATTGCAAATGCACCGGTAAATCGATTTTTTATTTTACCTCTTTCTTATAGAGCGCGGGAGTCGAACCCTGCGCGACATCCCCACTCCTAATCTTTTTATTAGTAAGACCGCATACTACTATTGGCTCAAGCCTGAATTTGTTCATTAAGAACATGGGTTCTTTTATTCATCTTTAGTTGTTTTTTTTTAATTATATATTTTCACCCCCTGTTAATTTCTTTTATTTTTCATGGGTTTTTTTTTTCTCTTCGATCATTCCAATTTTACAATGTTATAAGATAGTAAACCGTACTAATATGCCCAAATATGTAATAAGCATTACTAATATGCCTAAAAATATGTAATAAATATAAGCATTGTATATCGTATAGATAGGATATATCTTATATTACAGAAAGAAGCACAATTATATAAATTAAAATAAAAACAAAAACACAAAAATAATTTTGAAATTCCTTTTTTATGCAAAATATCATTTTAATTTTACTAATTTAAGAATTTTATTATTCAAGAAAAATAGCCTTTACATTATGAACATAAGAAATCCTATTCACTTTTATCTCACCTCTGCAATGGGATACGTTTGGTCATCGGGATATAAGTTAGGATGGAATGTGTTTTTATCCTATCCTATGTTTGGTAATCGTTTAGGATAGGATAAGGGGATATAGTCGGGATAGAAAATCACAGTAGAGGGCTGGGATGGATCAGAACAAGATTTCTCAAGAGAGCAGATACAAGGAGAATTAAATTTTTTTCATAACAATTACTCCCCTCTGTATTGGGCCCCCTCTCCGCTACGCTAAGCCACATCTTCCACGTTGATGACTATCAAGTGTGCCTGCCTCTCTAGTGGCACCATGCTAGGTCTTTGACCACAAAGATTAGTATCTTCACGAGCTTGTTCTTCAATTGATTGTTTAGTATAATATGAGATTACATCTATCGTTGTTTAACCGCTTGAACTTTTTCAACTTTGACATACTATGAAGATCTCGAGATTGATCATCAACTTTCAGGTTTCTCTTTTCGTGATTTACATGAGTGCATCTTCAGCTTATGGAAATATATCGAATATTAGGTTATTCAACACTTATTTACTTACTCGACAAGATAGCAAGCAAAGCTAGCAAGTCATTCTAAAGGATTCAACTCCAAATCAAGACACCTAATTCACGAGGTCTGCTTCGTCGATATTGTGCTCGAATTCAAATGGCACAAACCTCTGCTCAATATAATACTCCTCATAAGTAAATAATTTTTAAAGCATCTTGATGCTTCGGCAAAATAGAGTCAATATCAGTTGCTCTTGTATTGCCTCTGCTTATTCAATTTAAAAAATATCATATTGTGTTTAATAGAGTATAATCTCCTCACGCTCAAAAAAACAAAATAAAGAAAACAGCAAACAACAAACACACGGAGGTGGGAGGAGAAGAGAGGACAGGAGGAGAAAATAATTGAAAATGATCACAGGTCGCGGTGACAGAGGCGACGAGCACAACATTCGGGAAGATGGGGTATATGACTCGTCCTACATTTGCCTGCCCTGAAGACATCAGAGGGACAGAAAAGCCCAGATGCGTTTCTTTAATGCTTAAAGAAAGCTTTGAAAAAGGAAAAAATTATTTACTTATGAGTGAGTTATTTTGAGTAGAGAGGGGGGTTTGTGCCATTTGAGAATTTCTGCGGAGTCACAATATCGACGAAGCAGACCTCGTGAATCATAGGTGGTGCTTGTCCGTTGATATTGGAGTTGAATGCCGAATCCTTTAGAAAATGACTGTGCTAGCATTTGCTTGCTTGCATTGTCGGGGTCGAGTAATAGTAGCATAAGTTTTTACCTTACCGACTGAATGATTCGAATATTTTCCATAGCTGCTCAGAAGATGGCCCTAACCTAAGGCACTAAGATAGCATGTTAACAGTCCAGGCCGAAAAGAGAAACCACTGAAAGTGGATGTATGTAATCTCAAGGATCTTCACTTTCCTAGTAAGGCTCCTGTTGAAAAAGCGTTCAAGGCGGTTAAACATACGATAAGAGGTAATCTCTATTACCTCTCCATATTATTACTAAACCGAATAAATTGAGGAGGACTCAAGCTCGTGGGAAGATACTATTCTTTGTGTTTCTAAAGGCCAGAATAATAGACCTTCTAGCATGGTGCCACTAATCGTCTAGAACTAGATTCGATGTTTCTACACATGACAGCTGATAATTACATCTACCACGTGTTGAAACCTGTTCACTGTGTGTAATTGATGTGGGGGTGTTGCTTAGGGCGTTTCGCATGGTGTGACGGTGAGAGTGTGTGCCAAAAGCTCATACCTGTTATTATTCCTCATTGTTATGAGACGTTAGAAAAATAAAAAAAATATTAGCAATTTCTATTTGCTCGGAACTTTCTAATTCTCCCGAATTCTCCTTCGGTAGAGAGATTGCTCTCGGGAAGCTTCTGCTACCAGCTCTTGGAGCAAAAATACATTTTGAGCTTAATCTGAATCTTAAGGATCATATCGGCTTTCTTTGATCATTAGAAGTTCCGTAAGTCTAATCTTCCTCGTTGTTCTGATTCCCCAATTACCCAGACCTCGTGTCTGTTGCACGTTGATACTACGGGTGAGTTTTTATTTTTGTGTTTCCCCCCGTAGATCCCCGACTTTATAACTCCACTTAATCCTATCGCCTAAAACGATTACTCACAACACAAACAATAAGGCACGATAAAAAGCTTATAAAGGTGCGGAAGGGCGCGCGGGTGAGGCAGGTAAGAAACTTACGATTCCGTCCTAGGACTTTATATCCGCGGGTGGTTATAGACGCAAGACGTAATGCCCAATTTGGGGTTGCATAGTTGAGATAAAAGTGAATAGGATATTGGAGTAATAGTGGAGTCATTTTTTTCCTTTCATAATCTTTCTTATGTTCTCTTAATGGTTATCAATAGAATGGGATATTTTACGGCTTTTTAGGCGTATATTAACATGCTATTTTTTTCTTGAATAACCGGAATAATAAATAGTTTCGTAATTCCTTAATTAGTAAAAAATTAACACACCCCAAATTACCAATTAAGAAAATCGAATTTTATTTTTGCTAATGACAAAAAAAAAAAAAGAAAAAAAAAAAAATTAACAAAAAAAAAGGAATTTCATTCAAAAGAGAACTTAATTTTTTTGAAAGTATTAATTTTTTTATGTTTTTGGTTTTTAGTTTGTTTGTTTTTTGTTTTTAAATTTTTAAAAAAAAATCATTGTTAAATATTTAACATTTATATAGAATTGTGGGCTTCTTTCTTTCTCTGTATATATTTTTTATAAAAAGAGTTCCTAATCGCGAGCGAAATATAGATAAGCAGAGCAATGCTATATTGACTCTATTTTGCCGAAGCATCAAGATGCTTTAAAAATTATTTACTTATGAGTGAGTTATTATTGAGCAGAGATTTGTGCCATTTGAATTCGAGCACAATATCGACGAAGCAGACCTCGTGAATTAGGTGTCTTGATTTGGAGTTGAATCCTTTAGAATGACTTGCTCGCTTTGCTTGCTATCTTGTCGAGTAAGTAAATAAGTGTTGAATAACCTAATTATTCGATATATTTCCATAAGCTGAAGATGCACTCATGTAAATCATCGAAAAGACTGAAAGTTGATGATCAATCTCGAGATCTTCATAGTATGTCAAAGTTGAAAAAGTTCAAGCGGTTAAACAACGATAGATGTAATCTCATATTATACTAAACAATCAATTGAAGAACAAGCTCGTGAAGATACTAATCTTTGTGGTCAAAGACCTAGCATGACTAGAGAGGCAGGCACACTTGATAGTCATCATCGTGGAAGATGTGGCTTAGCGTAGCGGAGAGGGGGCCCAAAAAAAAGGGGAGTAATTGTTATGAAAAAAATTTAATTCTCCTTGTATCTGCTCTCTTGAGAAATCTTGTTCTGATCCATCCCAGCCCTCTACTGTGATTTTTCTATCCCGACTATATCCCCTTATCCTATCCTAAACGATTACCAAACATAGGATAGGATAAAACACATTCCATCCTAACTTATATCCCGATGACCAAACGTATCCCATTGCAGAGGTGAGATAAAAGTGAATAGGATTTCTTAGTTCATAATGTAAAGGCTATTTTTCTTGAATAATAAAATTCTTAAATTATAAAATTAAAATGATATTTTGCATAAAAAAGGAATTTCAAAATTATTTTTTGTTTTTGTTTTTATTTTAATTATATAATTGTGCTTCTTTCTGTAATATAAGATATATCCTATCTATACGATATACAATGCTTATATTTATTACATATTTTTAGGCATATTAGTAATGTTTATTACATATTTGGGCATATTAGTACGGTTTACTATCTTATAACATTGTAAAATTGGAATGATCGAAGAAAAAAAAAACCCATGAAAAATAAAAGAAATTAACAGGGGTGAAAATATATAATTAAAAAAAACAACTAAAGATGAATAAAAGAACCCATGTTCTTAATGAACAAATTCAGGCTTGAGCCAATAGGTATGCGGTCTTACTAATAAAAAGATTAGGAGTGGGGATGTCGCGCAGGGTTCGACTCCCGCGCTCTATAAAGAGGTAAAATAAAAAATCGATTTACCGGTGCATTTGCAATTGATATAAGGTTCCTACTAAACAATGACAAAATCCCGATTTTCATTTCCTATACGATCTAATCCTATTTGCCAAGAAATCCAGATCACCACTCGATTTATAGAACTTCACCAACACTTGCCGCAAAATGCTAGAGATACTCCTGCCTTTTTATCTGCCGGTGATTAGCTGACAAATCTCTTGCAATTACTCCTCTTTAAATTCGAAAAAGAAGAGAGATTCCCAAGCAACCAAACAAACGCTTCCTCTGCCGAATCTCTCTGTACTCCTTCCATTTCTCCCTGCTTTCTCCGTCATCGACGACCTTCTCAACCAGTACCAGCTCGCTTTGAATCGCCATGTCTGCTCTCAACGATATCATCAACCTCAACCTCTCCAAGACCACCGACAAGATCATCGCCGAGTACATATGGTCGATCCCCCTCTCTCCCTCTCCATCTATCTATCTCCTCTGTGAAAATTCATCTACGTGATGATACGTCGTGTCTTCTCTCCGCAGGATCGGCGGTTCGGGCATCGACTTGCGAAGCAAGGCCAGGGCAAGTCTTCGCTACTCATCCTCCTCCCCCTTTCCTCTTCGACTTGCTCCGACGTCCCTCTGTTTTTTTTTCCATCTCCATGGTCAGTTTTTTTTTTCATCCGTCGGTAAATGTTTGGCGTTCTTTCAGACGCTGGCGGGACGGTGACGGACCCGGCCAAGCTGCCGAAGTGGAACTACGACGGTTCAAGCACGGACCAGGCCCCTGGCCACGACAGCGAAGTCATCCTGTGGTACGTATCTCGTTCCAAATCGCGGGTCGTGAGAAATTCTTCTCTTTTGGTAAAAAAAAAAGGATGGGATCTTTTGTTTCCGGCTAAAATCATCGGAGTTGACCAACGACTGTGATCCCCCGAATCCTCGGAGTTTCCGAAAGTTCAGACGGTGGAGATTCGAGATTCCGCGCATATTGGGGAATCTTAATGACTTGTGTATTTTTTTCCTTTTTTTTTTGGGACAGCCCACAGGCGGTGTTCAAGGATCCCTTCAGAAGAGGAAACAACATCTTGGTAATTTTTTTTTTTTTGTCTCTTTTCGATCCGCAATTTTAGTGGGACTTAGGAGAGGGATTAGATTTTCTATTTTCGGATGTAACCAAAATGGCAATAACGTCATTATCGGTTATCCTAGGTCATGTGCGATTCCTACACGCCCGCCGGTGAGCCAATCCCGACCAACAAGAGGTTCACCGCCGCCGAGATCTTCAGTCACCCTGATGTGGTTGCCGAAGAACCCTGGTAAATCATAATCCTCAGTTCTTTTTGGAAAAAAAAACACTAATAAGGCCGACATTTATTCTTTTGACAAAAAAAAAATTGTTTTATGTTATATGAGCGGCGTTGCATTACAAAGTACAAATGGAAACGACATGAAAGAGTGGATGGGTTGCAAGTGCGAGTTTGGATAGTGAAAGTTACAAGGTGGTTTTTTTTTTCTAGGCACATTGTCGTCATCCTTGGACCCATTCAAATTTATGATTTATTCGACCTATAATAAATTGAAAAATAAAATGAAATTGTGGGGTTGGTGGGGGGGGGGGGGGGGGGGTATCATGCCTTTCAAGTGTAGTTAGGTTTTTTTTGGTGAGTTGGGTACCTTGGAATTCCCACATTGAGAATGCATATGTGAACATCGGTACGATGAAAAAGTACAGAACGAAACCAGAAAAACATGTTGGTGAACCGACCCAAATGCGTTCACTGAAGAATGACAAATTTTTGGTGTTGTGATCAGGTATGGCATTGAGCAGGAGTACACCCTCCTTCAGAAGGATGTCCACTGGCCTGTCGGATGGCCGGTGGGCGGTTTCCCCAGCCCTCAGGTGATCGACGCCTAGAATCGAACTTAAAATTCGAACAAGCTCTAGCTCTTAGGCATCATTCGATGCCGTCTATCTCGCGATTTTTTGGTGCTTAAGAGTCGATTCATTGTACTGAGCTCGTGACATCTTGGTCTATAGGGACCGTACTACTGTGGAGTGGGAGCGGACAAGGCGTTCGGCCGAGACATAGTGGACTCTCACTACAAGGCCTGCTTGTATGCCGGAATCAACATTAGTGGAATTAACGGCGAAGTCATGCCGGGCCAGGTATCCCCCAAGTTTATCAATTCAACAAAACCTCAAACCGACTGATAAATCATGCACCCCCGCACTAGATCAGTTTTTCCGTTTTGTGCTGATTTATGATTCGAATCATGAACAGTGGGAGTTCCAAGTGGGCCCTTCGGTCGGGATTTCTGCCGGAGACCAAATATGGGTCGCCCGTTACATTCTCGAGGTTGGATCGAACACTATTTGATCAAACATTTTTTTTTTTTTTCCTACTATGATGTTTTATAGTCGTCGTGGACTGACGATGTCTATTTTTTGGTGGACCCTAACAGAGGATCACAGAAATTGCTGGGTTGGTCCTTTGTCTCGACCCGAAACCGATCAAGGTCCGTTCAAAAATGGGTTGACCTGACTTTGCCTTCCGTCCCTTTGAAGCCACGTTTTCTTGCCTTAATCTTTTGGTACGGTATGCAGGGTGATTGGAACGGTGCCGGCGCTCACACGAACTACAGGTGATTTTCTTGTCCCTCTTCGTAAGTGAAAAAGAAGAAGACGGTCGTTCAACAGTGAAGCTATGGAACTGCGGGTGTTTAGTTGCTTAATGCACCGTGTCCGATTCCTTTTGTTCAGTACCAAGTCCATGAGGGAGGACGGCGGCCTCGGCGTGATCAAGAAGGCGATCGAGAAGCTGGGATTGTGCCACAAGCACCACATTGCCGCTTACGGAGAGGGCAACGAGAGGAGGCTGACCGGCCATCACGAGACCGCCGACCTCAACACGTTCTCCTGGGTAAGTTAGGGCCCGCCGGCGAAGGAAGAACCACGTAACGTTCTTCCGCGCTTACTTCTCGATTCCCGTCGTCTCCGTCATTGCCGTGATCCGTCTCGGTGGATGGTGAAAGCAAACTAATTAACCTCTTTTATCGGCTCGGACGATGCTCAGGGCGTTGCGAACCGAGGGGCATCCATACGCGTGGGCCGCGACACCGAGAAGGCCGGAAAAGGTGACCAGTTCTCGCCATCTCCCGGCCTTTGGATGTTAAGACAGATCGATGCCCCTTTTGCTGTAAGCTGTATGCTTTATTTACGTCTCCTCTCTTTTGTATACACGCCCAGGCTATTTTGAAGACAGGAGGCCTGCATCAAACATGGACCCGTACGTTGTCACCTCCATGATCGCCGAGACCACCATTCTCTGGAAACCTTGAGGATTTCAAAGCTGGAGAAAGATATATTTTCTTGATTATTCCGTCATAAATAAAGGAAGGAATTGGCTCTCGTCTTCTGTCTTTCATGTTTCGTTGAAGTTAGGTTTGCTTCTATGGTGTCGATTCACGAGACTTGGTTTTTTTTCCCCCGTTTGATTGGAAACAACTTGTTGATGATGCGTCGCTTGTTCATGTTTGCTTCTTTTGTGCTTGTCTGAGGAGGTTATTAATGGGCTTGATAAATAATAAGAAAGACTATCCGAGAAGAATATTTGACAATTACGAATGAAGTCATGAAAAAGTTAGTAAGTTTTACATTTATATACTCCTCGGATTACAAAAAAGTTAGAAATGAAAATTAGAAAGTTAAGATGGAAAATTAGCAAACAAAGAAGAAAATTATGCAAACAAACCAACGTTTATTGCACGTTA
Organism: Psidium friedrichsthalianum; assembly: GCA_019149425.1. NCBI lineage: Eukaryota > Viridiplantae > Streptophyta > Magnoliopsida > Myrtales > Myrtaceae > Psidium > Psidium friedrichsthalianum. The sequence goes on from JAGVVM010002634.1 coordinate 9,949, forward strand.
GTCAATTGAGTCGTAAATCTAAATCTTTCAATTGTATCGATTTAGTTTTAAACATTTTAATGTTTTATCACTATAGTCATTCCGACTAACTTTTGGTGAAAAATTGATGACTTGGCTGCAAGTCGACCTCAGCGACACAATAGGCACCGAATGACAAATGTTGTAACTTTTTTTGAATTTATTGTTTTGTTTTCTTTTGTTTTCTTTTTCTTTTATTGTCAAGGGCTGATCGGGGCCGCTGCTAGCCATGCTAGGTAAGACGACATGAATTCATGTTATCAATTTTAGGTCAAAATTAATTAGAAGGATTATATTGGCAAATCGTGAAAATGTTTGGATCTAAATTAGTTTAAAAGTTTGGGATTGAATTGATATTCATGCAATATACACAAGACTTTGGCAATTATCCCGCAATCAAAGCGAATTTTTTTAACAATTTGAAAAATAAGAGAAATAAATCAACCTAAAAAAATAAAAACTATTGAAAATCTGTGGAAATTCTTTAATGTAGGAAATATCTGTAGAAATTGAATAAGGAGTTGTCTTCGGAACTAACCAATGAACTATGCTATTTAAGTCCACAAATTAGATAACTCCTTAGGATATAAAAACAAACAAGATGTATATACTGCGCAAAAATCCCACGTGACCCTCTCAGAAAACTTATTCAATCTGTTTTGAAATGGTTTAGAGGTATAAATGCATTTTAACTATATATGTTCATATAAATTTATAGATGTATCATAAAAATGAATAAATTTTTAAATGCCGATTAACTTTGATTGCCAATTTTCTCGTGCAGGGTACTAGTTTTCACGCACCTCCACTAATCCGTCCCCTCGAGGTAGGGGTGGTTTGTTCTCCGGTTGGACGAGTTTGATTTATGATTTTGACAATTTCCTTTCCTTTACTCTTTAAAAGAAAAGGAAAACAAAGCATATCGGTCTGATCTAGGCGGCTTAGTTTTGCACCTGTAATTGAGCACTGGATTGGTTCTGATGGGAATCGGCCAATTCGGTTCGATTCAGTCCGAGCGCCGCACGGGTCCAAGTCTGTTGCACCCCTACCTCGAGGGATCATAGAAGGGCCGAAACTGCAAAACCAAAAAGAGATAGAGTCGCAATCAAACACGTTTACCGGAAAAGCAATTGAAAATGGGCCGAAGCTACTGGGCCACACGATGCGAGCTAGTCCCATCACCAAACTTCCCTCGAAAGGACTTTCAATGCTATATATTCTTAGGAAAATTTCAAAAAGGACCCAAATGCTCCCATTTTCTCAAATAATGACCTGAAGTTCCATCATTATCCCAAAAATTGCATGAAGTGGTTACCGTTGTTTCAAATAAAAGCTTGACTTCGTCAGCTGATCAAGAACACTTCTGTCAAAATGTAAATTTAACCTAATTTTTTGTTAAATTAAATTAAAAATTGAAAAGTAAAAAAAAAAAATCATAGGACCTCTCACTTGTGGTCGGCACCCCACCGGCTGTGGGGCGTTGGCAATGGCCATCGAGCCCTGGCGACCTTGCCGGCCAAAGGTGAGGGCCTGCTGGCCCTCGCTTGAGCTGGGGTCTGACCCTCGCCCAAGTCGGGGAGAAGGTTGCGGCCCTCGTTGAGGCACTAGCGACCCTAACAGCCATAGCCACCGCCCCACCATCGACCAGGTTTTTATTTTAAAACTTTTTTTTCAAAATCTCTTAGAAATAGAAAAAGAAAAATAAAATAAAATTGTAAATGACCAAAATGTCCCTAACTAAAATGACTCGGGCCATTATTTGAGATCAATATAGTCACTTCAAACCTTTTTTTGATATAATAAGAGTATTTCAAGTCTCGCTTCAAGCTCTTATTTGGTAAAATAAATGCACTTTGGATCATTTTTTGAATTTTCCCTATATTCTTTGTGGGAAGACACGCCTCTGGCACTCCTTTCCCTACCACAGGCGCATCCGCCGGGCAAGTGCAACTCGGGAGACGCACGAACTCAAGACGCTAAACCAATACAGCCATAAGAAGGAAAAACGAGGAAAAAAGGTAAAGAGAGGAGAGAGCAGCGACCCAGACCAGATCTTATTTTACCTGAACGTTCTTCTCGCAGCTTCTCCCGCTTCCTATTTTACCGCTCTCTCCGCGTCCAGCTCTTTACCCTTGAAAGTTTTCGTCGTCTTTGAGCTGCCCATTGATTGAAGCGGCTGAATTTCTCAGGCCTCTCGCTGTGGCTTGTCTGTGAAACGGCCATGCGCCGCTCCTAGGTCTTGAACACACCGTAGGTAAGATTTGATGCTGTTTTTCCTATCTCTTTGTTGGGTTCTTGTTTATGCTTTCTTGCATTGGCGTGCGTTATTGTGATTGCTTGCAGTGCATTTGGGAACGCAAGGGGTACAATCGCCTCCTTTTGGATTGTTTTCGTGATGGGAAGATTGTAATATTCGAATTTGGTTCACCATTTGGTGTTGGAAATGCGGGGAAGTGGCAGAATAAATGTTGGGTTCTTTTCAGTGTAGTGTCTGCGATGAGATATTTCATATGCGGGGAAAACTGGGATTCCCTTTCGGCACTTCAAGAAGTGGATTGGATTGTGTAAGTCAGAGCCTTGTATAGATTGATATATTGATTAAAGCTTCAAGCTTCGCACGTGAATAGTCCTTTAGCTAGTTTTTAGAGGTTTTTTTGGACTATCTGCTTCCCCTCGTAGAATAGCTATGAGTTTCAACCTTTCATGATTTGTGGGGCAGTGAAATTGTCCCTTTATGGTAGGCATTGCTTGATCGATGGTAAAACCCATTTCGGTTGGTGCAATCTCATTCCTTCTTCTGCAGTAGAACCAACTCCGATAACTTGAAACTCTGTGGAAAATTCACTTAAAAGTTTGCCACGTGAAAAAGTGCAAAAGATGTATTGTTCCTTAAGTTCATTTGCACTGGCTCTACTATTATCAGTTGAACGATATCGGTTGCTAGGCTAGGTTCTTGACTTTTAAGCATTTTGTTTGAAAGAGTCCTAAATCCTATCCATAATTGAACAAAATCTTGTGCTGTAGATAATTTGAAACTAAAGCAAGATCCAGTTAGTAGAGCTTATGTTGTTTTCACTTTTTGCTTTCTTTCTTTGTCCCTCTTGGTTTCAATTTTTCATTACTTCACATGTGAGTGGAGTTTATGTTATTCCTTGGGATGTCTCTGCATGACTGAAATTTTAGTTAAAAAACTTATACAGATAGAGTTTGCAGTGGGAAGAAATTGAAGATTTGTTGCCATGTATGCAAGTAGATTGAAGTGCAAAAAGCAAAGATGGAGTGTTATGGGTCAATCATCCAAATCACTTAGGTCTCACTTTCAAGAGCGTGGTCCTTCTCGGCCTTTGAGCTGCATAGCAGTCTCGGAAATCCACCATCTGCAGTTCAGTTCAATCAGAAGATACCTGTCAGAGCTGCCTTCATCTCGTGGTGCTGCAGCAGGAACTTACGTTAAGGGCTTGTATCCGTGGCATACTTCTAGTCTGAATGGTGTTCAGTCACGTGCGTATAGTTCTGAAGGTGATGGAAGAAATGCAAGTGACAATAAACAAGAACCCACTAAAGATGGGTCTAGTATTGATAGCGGAAAATCCATGCGGGACAAAGAAACAGCCACTGATGTTGTCACTGGTCGTGATTCGCATGCGAGACTGGGCGAACAGGACCAAAAGGAATGGCTTCACAATGAGAAATTGGCAATCGAAAGTAAAAAGAAAGACCCGCCTTTCCTTAGTAGGCGTGAAAAGTTCAGGAAAGAGTTTTTGCGAAGGATTGTTCCTTGGGAGAAAATAAGTGTTTCCTGGGAGACATTTCCTTATTACATTAAGTAATTACTACTCTTTGTATATTCAATACATAATTGCTCTATTTTGCTGATAATACAGGCGCTGCTCTATAGATCTCTCCCATGAACTGATCCTGCAGTTACGAAAGTCTTAATTTTGCATCTTCTGTTACTCAGTGAACACACCAAAAATACCTTGGTAGAGTGTGCGGCATCTCATATGAAACATAAGAAGATCAATTCATCTTATGGTGCTCGTTTAAATTCTTCCAGCGGGAGAATACTGCTTCAGAGTGTTCCAGGTGGACTTTTGAGATTCTTTTTTTTTTTTTTGGTTATTTATGAAGCAACAATTTCTGTGGATAGATTTCTCTGGGAAAGGAAAGAAGCAACTGATACCCTGACTAATGTAGGGACCGAACTTTTTAGAGAGAGGCTAGTTAGAGCACTTGCTCGGGATCTACAAGTTCCTTTGCTGGTGCTCGACAGCAGTGTACTTGCTCCATATGTAAGATCGGAATGTCCTCAAAAGTGTGAAATGTTTTACCTTCTGTTAAATGATAATGTACATACTCTGTGTGACCTCAATGCAGGACTTTGGTGAGGATTGCTCATCAGAATCAGATGATGACCATGCCGAATCTGCGGAGGATTGTGCTTCTGAGTCAGAGACTGAGGATGAGAATGAAGCAAGTAATGAAGAAGAATGGAACAGCAGTGCTGAAGCAAGATCTGATGGTAGTGATGATGAAGAAGATGTGCAGGCAACTGCAGAAGCAGCCCTTAAGAAGCTTGTCCCATTCAACCTTCAAGACTTCGCAAAGGTAATGTCCGTCGATAAGCATGATCATGAAAAGCATGTTATATAATGAATTTTACGTATACTAACATGCAAGCATATTCAGGACACTACTATCTTCTAACAGATACTACGACAGTAGTCATCATGATGGGTAATCCACATAAAGCTTAAGGTCAGAAAATACCAAATTGCCCCTCCAATGAAAATCGCATGGTTGCACTGGATTGTATTCACGAGATATACCCATTTCAGTTATTGTTACCTTGACCTCTCGATTTCCCCATGTTGGAAGTCTCCAGTTTTGGTCACTTATAATGAGTCAATAGGAGATTACAGGTTGTCACATTTAACTTATTTTATTTTCCTGTGATTGTAGATAGAAATCATTTCGCAAGAGCTTGTGCTGGCTCTGATCTCAGGATTGATGAATGGTGGTTAAGATACTTTATTCCCTGTCGGTGAATGCCACATCAGATATATCCATCTTCTCTCCGAATTGGACTTAAGTATTGTATTTTGACTATGTCTAGAATAGAAAATATCCGAGGAATTTGTAGTTTATGGTGCACATATCTCATAGAAGAGATTACTTCACGTACAGCTGAGTGTAAAGTGAAATTACCTCATAATTTACATTTTTTGAGTCAAGATTGAGCTGAAGTTAACATATATGAGGTGATAAATAGTTTTTTGGCTCCTTGAATCCCTGGCAAGCTGATACTGTCTTCTTTGAAATCTATAGATGTATAGTTTGTGCAAGATAACCTTTGGAAGGTCAAGGACATTGATTGTTGGGCAAATAGCAGTAGCCTGGATGGGGGTTTCATGCAGGGTTAAGGTTGATTTAAATGTAACACTGTTAGGGAGAACAGAAAGGAAACAGAAAGGACAAACCCTAGGTGACTTTGAACCTTCTACTGTTAATGTAGATGCAATCTATCTTTTACTTTGTATTGCCGCTAGGTGGAAGCATTTCCAGTTGGTTCAAAGTTATCCAAATGATCGATTAAAAGATTTAATTTATTGAAGTGAAAGAGCTCTTTTCTTCAACCTAAATACACGCCCTTATTACTTCATACTCACTTTTGCTGAAAACCAGGTCTGAATATGAAATGTTCAGAAGAGTTGGCTCCTCAAGTTAGTGGAGAAACTTATAGATGAAGTGCAAGTGAATGGTCGAATTGACCATAACTTCAGGCACAATAGTTTGAGTTACAAACTAGTTAATTAGCAAACAGGAGTATGAATTCATGTATGCAATGTACATATTCTTTGCATTAAACCCCTTGATGTTGCTTGAGATGTCAGTAAAGTCTGTAATGGCAGCTCCACCTATGGAACCAACCAAAGCAGAATGGATAAGCTGTATTGGACATATTCATGTTTATGGACCTCATGCATTCGGTCTTAAGGTTGCTAAATTTTACTCCTCCAGTCCTTGCGTATAACGTACCGCTCCAATTAAGATTCTTCTACTTGTTATTTGTTACCTTTTGTTTTGACTTTCTCTGTTTCATGTTATTGCCAAGCAATGGACGTATTCATGTATATGAACCAACAAAAGGTTGATTTTTTTTTTTTACGAAGAAGTACCGATTTGAATTTGTGAGAGTATCCTTTTGTGAGGAAATGAGCTTTGTTGACTTTTTGAAACAAAATAATTGGTCACATCCATATGGCCTTTGCTTCTAGAGTCTCGATTCGGAGAGTGAATGTTCTTTGTAGAAGCAAGAACCTAGCTAGATACACTCCTTTTGGGTCAATGAATTTTTTTGAAATGGTGGCACTGATGACTACTTCTAGATGATGCTTCCTGCCAGTCCAATGCTTTACTTTCCAAACTATATGTTTCGATATCATTAAACGCATGAAGTCAAAGTATAAATGAAAGATCATAAAGTCATCATTGAAATTCTTGCCAGTCAAAGGCATGGGAGTTTAGGGGGGTAGAATGTCTGCTATCTGATATGGGTGGAATCTGTAATTTAGTAGGGAAAATAAAGTTGGCTACATCCATGATTTTAGGTTGGAACTGGATGTGTAATGATTATTTGCACAAGCTTGGAGGGTTTCGAGTCATTAATATGTGTTTTATACCCTGATTCTGGATTTGCTCATCTCTCGGGGGTTTCGAGTCATTAATATGTGTTTTATACCCTGATTCTGGATTTGCTCATCTCTCAGAGGGTTTCAGGAGAATCAGAGAGTTCATCTGAGTCATCAAAGCCTGAAGATGTTGCAAATTCAGAACAACCAAAGCAGCAACTTAAGAGAGGTGACATATGGATTGGTGTATCGATTTGTTTTTGGTGTCAGAAATGGTCTTAAAATTTACTATAGCTTTTTCGATGTCATTTAGTTTTATTTTCATATGTTGTGTATTACATCGTTCGTGCCTCTTCTTTCTAGGGGATCGAGTGAAATACGTTGGACCTTCTCAAAGATTTCAGCTGATAACAGGTAATCATTGTTCTTCGTTTTTCCTGCATTTATTGGCTTCATTTAATTGCTGCCTGCTAACGTTGTAAAGCAGAGAGGAATTTTCAGGAGTTTAATAGCTTTATACAGTATGTTTTGTTGGTGATGTTTTGATATGAGATTGGTGATTGGAAAATTTTGTTGTCTTAATTGAATGATGCTGCGTCAAGGGGTGTTCTGCATTTGAGCTGGAAAGTGATCAAAATTTATTTGATCAGCTGGAAAGGCAATTTGAATGTGTAGATTTTATTGATTTGTTTGTATTCAAGGAAAGAAGGGTACTTAGGCAGTGACTAACCCTGATGCTGGAACTATTATATCGAGCTCTAGATGTAGTGTGTTATTACGACGTCAGTTTAGGTGCGTTTTCTAATGTGATAATTTTGCTTATGTGGCTTATGCTGAATTGAAAGGAATCAGTACACCATGCTCGCTCTCTTAGCGTCACTTTAACAAGTTGAATCTTGGACTAAAATTTGGTACTTCACCCCAACGCTCAACTTCCTTTTTTCATGCCCTCAACTTATTCCCTTTCTGAAAGCCATGTTCCTGCTTACTTGCCTCTTTATTATATTCAATGGCGTCTCTCTTCTCTATTATATTCATGACCTTTCTGTGATACGTTGCCAAGTTGATAGTGATGCTATAAGATTGTTTATGGAGAACTTGTAGAGATGAAAAGATTATAGTAGCTAGCACATGTTGATGAACTATGTTAATGGCTCCTTTTGTAGTTTTTCCATGATAAGAAAGATTGCGATGGTTCTGGCTTAGTTCATATTGTCTTTAGGAAGACTAATACTTATGTGGTACTCTTTGTTAAGGAGACAGGAGCTTAGTCCTGTGTAGCATGCTGTATCGATGCATTGTTGACCTGCTGTTTGGACCTTGAAGCTTCCATCCTATGTCTAGGGGAAGCTTATTGATTTATGAACCTTACTTATTTACTTAATTTTTAGTCAATAGTATACAAAGAAACCTTTTTTGTTTGGGTGACCACATGATAAAGTTTGCACCCTGCTATAAGAAAGCAGGGTGTTGGATAGTTATGACGATGATTCGATACCTGTATCAAACTTATAGAATGTTTGTGCTTATACGTGACTTTTTTTCCTCCAAAAGTAACTGCGTATTGGATAGGTATCTCAAGTACTCTTGTTCTCTGGACCCTTGTTTGGATTTTCTTGTTTGGGTTTGATCTGGGCTATTCGATTAGAATTTTGTCTGCATGTCGGGGTATTTGTTGTCTAAGGTGTTGGATGGAAATCTCAAGTCTTATTAAGTATGAGAGAATGTAAGTTTTATGGTCGTGGATTGATTATTTGCAAAGAAACCCACTTTTGCCTGAGTGTTATGGTCAAGGATTGATTATTTGTCTGCTAATGAATTGAATGCTGATATATGACAAGTCTCAGAAAGGTTCTTTGCTCTTATGATGCTTAGCCAACACATTCGGTCTTGTTCCCTTTGGCTTTCCCCGTTTCCCACATGCATAGCTTTTGAGTATGGAGTAGGACCTGTAGTCAATTTCTTGATGGGATGATCTAGTCGCTGGGAAGACTTTTTCCTTGTACTTTCCCTTTCCGGTGATGTCTCGGGGTGTTTGAGATCTTGGCAAGTGCATTTATTAGGAGGTTCATATGTTTGGCGTTGCTTCACCTTCTATTGAGCTTTGACTTCATCCTCACGTAATGAATCACAGGATTGTACTGGGGAAGATACAAACTTCTGAGGGCCCCATAAATGCTTATACAGTAATACGTGGCAGGTGGGTTGGTAAGTCGATTTCATGATTTCAAGAGGGGGAAAAGCAAATGAGGCTCTTCAAGGCCTCATAAATTAAAGAGCTTTAAGATTCACTAGCTTTGCTTTATTTCATTAAGAAGTGAGCACTCCCTTCTTCCATCTATTGATCTCCTATTGTTTGCCCATATTTACCCTCCTCCTCCTCCTCCTCCTCCTCCTCTAGGGATCTGAGGTTTGATATAGACACTTCGTGGCAGTGGCCCTCTCAGGCTACATTTCATATACAAATAAAATTCTGAGATTTGGTTAGTCATTTTGCATTGAGCTATTAAGAAATCGTCCTAGAGGTTATTGACACATAATTTCAGCCCCATTTTTTTCGTCCCCTTGGGCGGATTATCATTGAAGTGTTAGCTAGACGGGTACTGCCCCAAGCCGAACTTTTCCATAAGATATAAGGCTTCAGAATTTTGTTCATATATTATTTACCATCCTTCCTTTTGATGATTGGAAATTCCTCACATCTCTGAATCTTCATTGCTAATGGACCTTCAAAAGTACCAGTGGTCTCCCTGGTTCTTATTTGTCCGACTATGAGGAAGTATCCCAACTTTATTGTAGGAGTATACCTTCGAATTCGTCCTTTAGGCCTTCACATGATGGGTTATATACACTCTCGTTGTCCATTGTGAAGCAATTTGTGTTATGGAAAACCATCTGCGGGTTGACAGTACCATCTTAATTGCTATCACTTGGAATATACTTTCGAGTTCGTCCTTTGGGCCTTCATATGATGGGGTATATACCCCCTTGTTGTCCATTTGTGAATTAATTTGTGTTATGTAAAACCATCTTTGGTTGACAGTACCATCTTGATTACTATCACTTGGAAGTTGGATTGTACCCATCTTCCTACAGCACCGTCAATTTAATTGAGGCGGAAATGATATAGCACTTGATTGAATGCTTACTGTGGTGATAGAAAATTTCAGTTTTTTAATTAGGTAAATGAAGAAATTACTACGTGGCAATAAAGAATGAATTACAAGAACACTTTTCGGTCGAACAGGAATTTTACCATATGGTGACAAGTTTTAGCTTTTGTTGGTAACTTGTGGTAGGAGGAGATGCAAAGGCGTAGGTCTATTTTCAGAGAAGGATTAGAGCATCCCAAGTTGTAGGATCAGATGATAATTAGCACACTCATATCATGAGAATTAGCAGTGAGAATAGTTAGAAGCTGTGATTGGTCCATCATGGAGCAGAACCCTTTGCATGAATTTAGAGCAGTTAGATTTGCATCACTTTTCAAACTGATATGGAGATTCTTAGTGGCTAATGAGGAGCAGTAGTGTCAATCTTTTCTCTGGAGAACTGGGATACTTTATCAGCCTTAAGGTTAAAGCCGCTTCAGTTTTGTTAGTGAGATTAGTAGGTTCATGTCTTAGCAGGTTTCACTGCATTTGGCATTGGGTTAGTAAATGATGTGACCTCGAGTTCAAGAGTTCTTCCAAAATCAGTTATGTAGACTTTTCCAGAATTAATTTGATGCAAGCATGCTTTTTTCTTTTCCTAGGGTAGTAATTTTGCAATAATTCAAATTGCTTTATAGTCTACCTATCTCTGAGGTATCTATTCTTTTCTTACTAAAATACCTTGTTTTGACTGTATCACACTCCTCCATGAAAAGTAAGAAATTAAGCATATTTTGACCAATTCAAGGTAAAAAATAGTTTTGTCCTCGAAGTTTTTAAATTTTAGTTAAGCAGCCTTTTCATTTTCTGATAATAAATAGTTTAATTCAAATTTAGTGTCTGCAGAAATGCAAGGAAGATGAGTCACTGTAATTAAGTAGATTAGCTAAACTACTCAGGACACCCCTGGAAACTGGTCAAAGAGGTTGGCCGTGAAATCTGTTTTACTCTCTGAAATGGCTAGTTTTCTCCCTCAAACTCCTCAATCGCTGTGGAAACGTCCCCCAAAATGTGCTGGCATTGAAAATTTTAGAAGAAAGCTGAAGTTGATCCTAGGTTGTAGCTTTAGCTTCTAACTTGCTTCAGTTAAAAAAATTAGATTCTGTATTGCAAGTTTTGGTCATGAAACCAGGAAAGAATGGTGAAACACATGTGGAATTGCTTCTGTTCTCTGCTTTTAAGGATTTAAAGTCGTGGAACCAGTGGGGCTGGAGGGTGCTGTCAACCCCTGGCTGCTAGGTATTTAGCGTGGTGCCATGTAAGCATCAAAATCGCTGAACCTTTGGCTTCCTCATTTGTATAAATGTATAGCAAGGAATTTTTTTCTTACTTAAGTTTCAAGTTTACTTCCCTTCTCTATATTGAACATGCATCTATATGCAAATTGTTGATGCAAAAAAATGATTAGCCCTTCTAGAAGTACCCAAAATGGAGAGCCAATTGCTTTATTCTTCTATCATTTTGGAAGCTAAGGGTTAAATTACGGAAAAGGAAATAAAGGATATGGTGTAGCCGGTTGATTTTGTCAATCAAAGCCCTTTGGAGTAGAATCCCAGACCTTTATATATAGATAATCTCACAGTACATGGCAACGTGGTCCTTTCAGTCTCTTGGGAAAAGGAGCAAAAGATCAACTGGATAAGAATGCTTTTCGTGAACATTACTCGACAGTGAAAATTGAATGCTATTTATCTAACAACTGAGTGGCTTTGAGTGAGTAAAAGCGTTTACCTAACTCGAAGAATATTTATATAGTCTCATACTGTGCTTTGTATTTTGCTGTTTTATTGGGTGGGTTAATTTTTTAATTAACTCTATCAGTATGCAGTTCTTACATGAATGTATCATCCCTTTATGGATCTCCTATGTGCAAGTATGAGACTGCCACATCTTTTTAGCCTATTTTTTTGGTATTGTTGTTGTGCTGACTTGTGGCCGTCAGTAGCGAAATTTCTGCAGTCTCCAGTCAATGGAGGAATTGCAATTTTAAAGTGTTCTGGTTATATGAGTAAATTGGAGAGGCCCTGAAAGAAATTGCCTGTTTGTGAATTATTGAATTCATTGTATTTTTTCGTTGCTGACGTGCTTTTACAGTATGTAATTCTTGCACAAGATTTTTCTTGCTCGTCATAGTTACTGGCACCTATCTTGTTGCATGACTTAACTTTGTATGGTCATGTATCAGGCTTTATCTACAGGCCAGCGTGGGGTGGTGTATGACGTGAATTTAGACAGGGTAGCTGTTATTTTGGATACAAATGAAAATAAAGCTAGTGGAGATGAGGCAGATGAGACATCCACTGAGCAATCTACTCCGCCGATCTGGTGGATAAGTGGTACATCCCTTATCTGCAGAAGAATTTCTGTCCATTAAGATTTTTCATGAATTAGTGTTAGATATAAGAATTTTATAATACAAACTGCCAGAGTTGATCAGAGCATCTTGATATCTTTGCAGCACCATCCTTTTTTTCCATTGGTTGAGGTTACGATCACCTTTCACTTGATTGTGTATGTTTGGTAGTCTTAATTCATTTTGCCCAATCCTTAGAACAATTTTTTTTTTGGCAGTAATTTTTCCTCTATCTCTGTACGTTTGTTGAGCACTGACTTATGTCTCCAGTTGGCTGCGTGTGTTGTGGTACAGCTTTTAGGCAATTTTTTGCTGAATATTTTCTAGGTCCAAGTGACATGTTAATTTGATACGTATATTGATGTAACTGGATAGAAAGTCTTTGCCAAATCTATAAATTGGTACATTTTTTCTTGTTTAGGCAGATGAGGGGTATTCTTTAAATTATGGGAGAAAGTAAACTAGATCTTTTTGCTTATTAGATAAAGGGATATGATATTTGGAGCCTAACCCCAAATCTGTCTTATCAAAGTAATAACCTTTCAAAGTGGCTTTTCATCACCAGTAGTTTTAGATTTTGAGGAAGAATATATTTTCATCATATTCATCTATATCTGATTGAACGGTTGCAGCTTGCCGCACATCTGCTGCAGCTTGCCGCACATCTGCTGCAGCTTGCTGTCTGAGCTTTTACTCATTTTCGCCCTTAGTCCCTTAGCTGAGATATGGAGATGCGGTAGTGCAGTAAGATGATAATAGTTTAGGCATTTGGAAACCTTTTGAATTGACAGGAACTATATGTCGGCTGCTCCTGTCACGTTGTAGCTTCACTTTTTTTCCTGATTTTCATGTTTGCTTTGCCAGTTGGACCAAAATTTTTGTGTATAGGGGGAGCTGCATACATTAATTTTCTTTTTATGGGGAATTAGGTACATTGCTGGAATTTGGAGTGGTAAAATTATAAATCTAACCATGTTATTTGGCTGTGAAAGTTCTTATTAGCTTCTATTTTATACTCAATTAGCTCGCTTTATTAAGATAAGCTAATTTATTTTTGCTGAATCATAGTTAACGACATTGAGCCTGATTTGGACAGTCAAGCTGAAGATTGTTACATAGCAATGGAGGCACTTTGCGAGGTATAAGGGATCTAAATCAACCGATCATATATTTTCTTGTCAAAGTTTTGAATAATAAGCTCATGCTAATTTGTTGATTTATGATCAAGAGGATAATCCACTATGTGGTTATTATTTAGTGTCCGAGTATAATTCGATGATGTTAATGTCAGATTAGAGCTCTTTGCTGTAAGCTTGGGTGTTGCATTTATTGTTTGGCCATGTTGCAGCTAGAATTGTGCTTCAGGCTATGTACTGTGCATATTGGAAGTATTGTATGGAGTATTCTTCTGCTAGTGCTTCTTGATGCTATTAGTATTTAATAAATTTAGTGGTATTTCTCCTGATGATTGCATTTGGTATGAGGGGATGAATTAGTGGGGGAATGAAATCAGGGGATAAGTGAAACAGAATGAGTAAATCATGAAGACTAATGTGATAGCTATCTCTGAATTAAATAGTAGGAAAGATATAAGTGAAAAAAAGCACTTGAAACTACGGAAGTAGAATGGCAAAGGAATGGTGGATGGGCATAGATCTCAAAAGGTATCCCCTAAATGCAGGAGAGGGAGTATTCTTCTGCCAAACAGATGTAGTAAATTACTCGGTGAAAATGGACTTCTTTTGATAGGGTTGTATATAAAAAATTGTTGAGCTGGACAGAAACCCTTGAATATACAGGCATTGAAGAAGCCAAAAAAGAGCTCTTGATTTGGTTTTTATAAATCGGCTTTCAATTAATGCAACTTCCAGATGTTCTTTTTTAGGTTGGATCAGCTATACTGATTCAATGTGCTCCAAAATCACTGCAAAACACCCAGTTAATTTTTCCTTTCAATTTTGAGTTGTTTTATCACTAAAATGTTACTTTCATCTTTAAATTAAGGGCGTCCTCATATGCATCTTATTCAAAGAGCAATGACATGATCGTCATTTTTAACACTGGTAATTGCTATTCTTAATTATTGCTAAAGATAAAAATAACTATTATCTTTAGCATACTGGCCAGGAATAAGCAAGTAGTTGGATGTTGTCTGAAAAATTAGTTATTGTTATAGCCTGGTTTGCCTTATTATCTTCTCATACAAAGCAGCAAGTAGTACAGGATATTTCTGTGGCTTCCTCCGCTTTACCTCCTTCCTGTAGCAAGAGCACTAAAACTTCCCTTCCGCTTATTCTGCTTCATCACTTTTCGAAATTGACATAATTGTAAATGACTGAGGTGCTTCTTCTTCGGACTTTCTATTTACCTTTTCTGCTCTGCCCTTAGGTCTTGCGTTCCCAGCAGCCTCTTGTTGTGTATTTTCCAGACTCTTCACAATGGTTGTCTAGGGCTGTTACGAAGGCGAACCGCTCAAAGTTTGTCACAAAGTGCATGAAATGTTTGATCAATTACCAGGCCTGTTGTTTTAATATGCGGTCAGAACAAAGTTGAAACAGGCTCGAAAGAGAGAGAGAAATTTGTAAGTTTCTGGTGTGCTTGTACTCAATAGCTGTTGATCCCAATACTACTTTGACTCCGTGTCTGGCTTTGGACTAATTTCTGTCTTTTATTGTGTTGGCAGACAATGATTCTCCCAAACATTGGTCGCCTTGCAAAGCTGGTAATGTTTTCTCACCTTAGAACACTGATCTTAAGCACTTTCCAGATATTTTTTTTTCACTTTTGATTTTGCCTTGGCAGTTCACCTGAACAAATATTGTTTTGGAATCGTGCTCATTATGAAAGCAATAATATATTTTTCTAAGCC
The DNA here is from genome assembly GCA_019149425.1 of Psidium friedrichsthalianum. NCBI lineage: Eukaryota > Viridiplantae > Streptophyta > Magnoliopsida > Myrtales > Myrtaceae > Psidium > Psidium friedrichsthalianum. The sequence goes on from JAGVVM010002634.1 coordinate 24,973, forward strand.
AGGCTTTGGTACTAATAATCTAATAATGCCTGCGAAAATTATGCTTTATCTCGGATTTTGCCTGGTATTGATCTTGACTAGTAATTAAAGAGCATTGTGTTGATTTATTTAATAAAAGTTATTTTGTGATGTTAATACTTGAACAAGATAGTTTATATTGAATTGCAGTTTGTGGTAGGCATTATTGTTTGGTTATTACTCTGATACAGAAAAGTTACTGCTATCGCGACTTTATTTTACTGGTGCATTTGTTGCATCTCTTAGCTGGAGGTGCTTGTTTGTGGTGCTCATTTTGCGGATTTATTACCATTCTGTTGAGTTCTGCGATCTGCATTCTCCATGAGTCTCAATGTCGTTGGGCTCTCTTCAAGGAAATTTTGATGTTCTTGTGGAGAAATTTGCATATTCATTTTGCCAACCTGTGGAGGTTCATAAGCTTAGAAGCAAGGCTTAGCAACAATCCTTATTTCCTTTGTGGACATCGGGATATTTGTTGTCTATAGATTATCATATTATCTGGGTTATGATATTATCATGTCAATTTGGCATAAGATCAGATGGATTGGTTTTCGCATGTAAGTTTAGTGTTAATGATGCACCGTGTGCCATCTTGTACCTGAAGCTTGTAGCAAACGTGAAACGATTTCAGCATTGCATGTCAAGTACTCCAGGAAGAACCATCTCACAGAAGGATGATGTAGTGTTCTTTTGGGAAGTCAAGCAAGTATTTTTGAATTGTTTATATTTTATATCTACTTTCATGTCAAGTGTTTCAAGAATGGCAATGTGAAAGGTGGTCTTCATATGGTAGAGGAATAGGAACAGTGAGCAATGAAAGTGGCTGCCTTCCAAAATATTACATTCTTCAAACTATTTTATTAGTTCTATGTAATTGTAAATTCAGCGCCGGTTCCTTAATGGCTTGTTTATGATGACTGCTTCCTTCTACATTGGTATGATTCAGCAAACTGAGTTTTGTATTGTGCTCATAGCCTCTTTCACTGAAGAGTCTCACTGAGGGTCTTAAGGCGAACCGGAGATCTGATGTTGACTCTATCCACAAGCTCTTCAACAACATCCTTCGTGTATATCCTCCCCAGGTAAAAGCTTGTCACGATGATTCTACTTTTTTTTAACATCTCTCCAGTTGTCAATTTCACATTCCCATTTCCTGCCTCTTGTCTAATGTGTAATTTCTTAAAATTTATTGTGAGATTTAAGAGTTAGGATTCTCTTCTTCTGGTAGTGTCTGAAGTTGGATCAATGTTGCTTCCGCAGCTGTACTCTATCTGGGAATTTTTTCTGCAGTAACCTTATCTCTTGAACAACCTGCTTGAATTATTGAGCTCATTTTACTTGCACTAAAGTTTATTCAAGATGGTGGTTAATGTGCCAAAGAATTATTTACATCATGATAAGGCTTGTGAATGTCCATGTATGAGTGGCTTTCTCATGAAGCAGTTTTCTACTCCATCTGGCACTTCAAAGCAAGACAGAAAAATAGACTTCAGTAGGTAGTAAATATCGGCTAAGGACTCGTCAAGCCAGTGTATAAATTGCAATATCGATTGAAGTATGTAGGCAAGCATTGTCTGGTGGTTTATGTTTGTTTCAGATTATGGTTAAAAGCATGGTGCGCTTGGACCCCCATAATGCCTTAAGTTTGAGGTGCTTGCCTGAGCGAATATATGCAGGATTATTTGATTAGCAACCAAGTTATCAGGTCTTGAGATGATTTAGCCTAATTGGCTAACACTCAGTATCAACCTGTTCATGCAGGTCTCGTAAGAATCCTAGGCATGCTTTTCAAATTGGTTTTTGTTGACGATTAAATAAAGAAACTTTGTCATTTCCAAAGCATTGTGTTTCTCTTGGTGCACAATAAATGCGTTGTAAATAAAAATATTTCTTTATTACATACGGTTGGGGCACTTGTAAAAAAAAAAGAGTATTTATTAAATCTGCAGTTGTCAGATTATATCCCATGCTTATCAACCTTAGCAAGTGAAACAAAGAAAGCTTAACTTGTATCATGTGAAATCCTTACTCTTGAGATAACCAAATGTTCACTAATATCATCCACCTAATTAGAGAATCCAATGAAGCAAACTTAAAGAAGCAAGGATAACTGAGAAAACCCTTAAAGTTGAAGCCTCGAATAGAGAGCAAAAGATAATCAGATCTATATTGATAGTTAAATTCCTTTCTTTTTACTAAAGTTATTGAGAGTTTATCACTTCCAACGTTTGCCTCCTAGAGATCTATTTGAAAATTGTGGAGAATGTGAATGCGGTATCTATTTTGATATTGCCTGAATGACCGCTCTCTTTTAATGAGAATATGTGTGTGTGTGTGTTTTTTTTTTGGGGGGGGGGGGGGGATAGCTTTTGACGACACTGGTTATGGTTAATTTCATTGGCTTGAAAATAATGTTATGGATGTTGCTTTAGTTACACATTTTTGATGTAATTGCAGCATCTTATGTTGTTCATTAGCTCTACCTTTTTCGATTGGAAGATCCCTTATATGGATAAAACACATTCCAGTTGACTAAGCGTAATTCTAATTGTTTTGTTCTGGAGCATGGATACAATCATTAATTTATCTCTCCCCCCTCTTGTGATTTTGGACTCTTTGCAGGAGGAACATCTCCTCAGGACGTTCGATAAGCAGGTTGAAGAAGATAGGAAGATAATCATATCGAGGAGTAATATAAATGAACTGAATCAGGTACAACATATGCATGGTTGGTTTCATTGAGGAGTTAATACTTCAGGGAGGGAGGAGGGAACTTCAATGGCTGGTTGAGTTCTTGGTGAATTTTTGGTTGGATATTCCTTTTTAAAGAGGTAATCCTTTTCCAGGTTCTTGAGGAACATGAACTATCATGTATGGACCTCCTACATGTGAACACTGAAGGCGTGATACTGACAGGACGGAGTAAGCAACTATAATCAACACTGCCTGCTTAGATTTATGTTCTTATCAAGGACTTGTGCACATATTTGAAACTGAAAAGATTTGTAATGAGTGTTCCGCAGTTTGCATGATTCTAAATATGGATTTGAACATGGATGTGATCTGAAGGACAAGGCGTGCATTCTGATTTTGAGGGGATGTTCATTTAATTTATACTTCATTGATTGTGGGCCTTGACAAGTCACCTAAAGAAAAAGAGAGTGCCTGGTTTGGGAGGTTCACAAAATTTTAATGGGCATAATTGTTCAAGAGGATGACGGTAAAGGACGTTAAGTTCTGTCAGAGTCATTTTTAGGTTTATGCACACGACTTTGTGTTCAAGGTTGGATGTTTTCCTATGCTAGTTTGTACACATCAAACCATTTGTCCTCTTTAATCTGGTTAAAATCAGGCCATCCTGGTAGGGTATCCGGCCTGCTATTGGGGTTATGTAGGGAAATACGTCATTATGGTCTGACCTGAAGAGGAACCACACTGCATTGGGACCAAACCTGAAATCTCCAGCTTGTTAAGGTAGAGAGTTCTAAATATCACATGGACGCTTGCGCTTCATGAAACAGTGTGCAATAAATTCATCTGGTGTGGAATTCTGTGCAATTTCCACAGTTGCTGTAATTATTACATTTGGCGAAATTAGCGGGAATGGGTCCCGTTTTCTGAGTATGTGCTATCTCATTACATACACTCCATTGGGTGATAGGATGGTACGACCATCAGTTTCCAGGGATCCCTTCTTGGGACAGCTTTCATGGGTTGATTCCCCGACTCTCTCCTGTAAAAGTTTGCGGTGGAGCCTTAATATGTGCAATGCATTTGGCAGTAAGCATTGTTCAGGAATCTGATTTTACGATTCTTTTCTCTGTCCCAGTGCTTTGATTTTTTAAGCTGGGGTTCTCTCATTTCATCTGCGTCAATGGGAATGCTTCGTCTTTTGGGATCTATTGCTAGATGGGAAATAGGAACAAGTAACGGCCTTCCAGATTATTCCTCCTAAAATTATCACATCATTAATGGACCTTACTACCGACTTGTCCACATTTTTCACATTCTGGCAATCATTTTAAAGAACGTCTTTGATGTTTTAATACTAGTCCTTTTCTAATCAGGAGTTTGGATTGTCTGACATAGCCCAGAAGTAGAATCGTTTGCTGTTACAATCTTATCATGACTTGTTTTCCGTGTCTTCAGTTCATTATTAAGTAATTAAACTGTCTCATCTGTTTCCTGTGCAGAAGCTGAGAAAGTTATTGGCTGGGCTAAAAATCATTATTTATCGTCTTGTGTGCATCCTGCCATTAAAGGAGACAGGCTTTCCCTGCCACGTGAAAGGTATTTGACGAATTATCATGCTAAAAGTAAAAGTCTCTCGCCTTCCGGTTGATTGAGGTGCCTCTCTTTTCTTTTAGCCTTGAAGTTGCAATTGTCAGATTGAAAGAGCAGGAGGCAGTATCTCGGAAACCTCCTTAAATTTTAAGGCATGTATTCTCTTTGATCTGTTTTCTTATGAATATGCTGTTATTTCTGTCCAATAGTCCTCAAACTGTTTGGTTGGATATGGCCTCTCTGACTTCTATCAGTTACTATTGCAGAACCTTGCGAAAGATTACTATGAGAGAAACTTTGTTTCGGCAGTGGTGCCTCCTGGCGAAGTTGGTGTTAGGTTTGATGATGTAGGTGCTCTTGAAGAAGTGAAAGAGGCACTTAATGAACTTGTTATTCTCCCCATGAGGAGGCCAGAGCTTTTCTCTCATGGTAATCTGTTGAGGGTAAGCATGTACTGTTAGCGTCATATTGATGACATCTTTGAAGTTTTTACGCTTCTTTTTTCTGGGTGTTTTTGGCAAATGACTCTGTGGTTGTTGTCAGCCGTGCAAAGGAATGTTACTTTTTGGGCCTCCTGGAACTGGGAAGACACTTCTTGCCAAGGCACTGGCAACAGAAGCAGGGGCGAATTTTATAGTATAACAGGTTCAACGATGACATCAAGGTGTGGAAGCTATAGCTTTCGATAAATATTCTGTACAGGCTAAGGAGTTATTCTTATTCTTACATTTGTAACTGGAGGTTCACTGTTAGTCAATTACATTGCTCATTTCATCAATGGTTAAGTGTAAAACGTTGGGCCGTATTGTACTTTGCATGGTTCTTGTCTTTAGAAATTTTATTGCCGGTGAGGTTTATGGTGTTGCCTCATTATTTTCTCTCACTCTAATAGTCTTTTATAGTGTTCCGACATTTGTCCTATCTCACGTGATCTGCATGTCAATTCTCCTTGTGACTTCATGTGTATGTGCCTCATCCATTTTCGTCTCTGACTGCTTTTAATAGCGCTCCTTGTGGAGATGATGAAAATGTCTTCTTCTTTTCTTTCCTTGTTGTCTTTCTCGTCCCTCCACCCCCCTTTTTTTATCCATGTTAGTAGAATTTGATAGTTCATGATCTTGCAATTATGTTTCCTGTATTCTTCAAAACTCTTCCTCCACTTGTAGTGTCATGTGGTCCGTGAATTTCGTTTTGGTTAACCTGGCCTTTTGTTGTTACAGTGGTACGGAGATGCTGAGAAGCTTACAAAGGCTCTTTTTTCATTTGCTAGCAGGCTGGCACCTGTCGTTATATTTATTGATGAGGTGAGTCTCTTGTTATAGTAATGCTGAAGTTGTCCTTGCTGAACCAAAATTTTATCTCGTGTTTATCTGGCAATACTACCTATCATGCTACTCATAGTTTCATAGCATGGGATTATTGTCCTGCAACAGGGAATCATTTGTTAATTGTGGATAATCTTCTGCCGAGGAAAACTTGATTGGATGATTTGGCTGTGAATGTCCTCATGATGCTACTTTACATGCTAGGAACTACTGATGAACTCTAGGGTTTCCATATGAAATTAAAACAATTCAATTTCCGATGCGAGAAGAAAATTACTGTCTATTGGAAGTTTTAGGAATAAGCTCTCTGTAGCTAAGTAGAGTAACTCTGAATGTGAAGGATTCTCCGTATTGTGAAGTATGATATAGTATGTTAGTCAGATCTGTTTCTGCATCATCTCCTTTTTGAGGTCAAACGAAAACCATCATATTGTGATATATCTCTCCAATGGTCAAAAATGTTGTGTCCATTTGCTCTCTTTTGTGACTTGTTTGTATCATGCACATGGAATAATGATATCACTCTCTGAAGCCCCACCTTTGTTTCTTTTTCGAAGTGATGGATGAAATACTTGAAATGATGTTCTGCTATTTTACATTAGATCATTGGTGTTGTGGTCTTATGATATTTCAACATAAGTCAATTCGTTTTTCATATGCAAGCAATTGAGGCTTTGAGATTCCAGTCAACTGAGTAAAGTTTTCTTTTGTTGAAGAATCTTCAAGCTGTTGTTTTCAGTGTTGTTTGCAGCTTCCACTTTTCATATATGAAGTATCGTGTCTGAAGGAGAAGTGGGAGGGCTGTAGGAAGTTTAACCTAAGGACATTACGAATGTGGGTGTTGTTGAGGATGGGACTAGATAGAATATAAATACTGGATGGAACTATGCAAGATAGAAATGATCTGTATAGTGGACCTCACTTCGTGGATAAGGGGTTTGTTCGTGTTTGCAGCACAATAGTCACAGTGTTATTATGCTGTTTCTACTCATGCTTTTGTGATATATCAATTTCCAATCTATAGCGGTCTTTCTTCCATTGAATGTGTTATTCTGTCTTGTAGGTGGACAGTTTACTTGGTGCTCGTGGTGGTTCCTGTGAACACGAAGCTACAAGAAGAATGAGAAATGAATTCCTGGCAGCTTGGGATGGATTGAGATCTAATGACAGGAAAGAGTCCTCATCCTTGGGGCAACAAATCGGCCCTTTGACCTTGATGATGCTGTGATCAGGCGATTACCAAGAAGGTAGATCTACTCGCAAAGTGGTCGTGGACCATTTATTCGATAGCATGGTTGTTTTCAAGTCCAATTAATTTCTCCTTTTGACTTCTGAGTTACACATGGCTTACGATTTCGCATTTCAAGTCTCCTTCCAGCATAAGCAGGGATCTAACCATGTGCTTTTGTCTTGACCACATCTTATCATATGCATTTCATTGGTAAATTATGAAGTTCTTTGTTTGCCATACGTGAGAAGAAGTACCCATTCCATGGATAAGGCCAGAGCGATTATCATTTATCAGCCAATGCCGGTTCATGCTCCAATGTTTTGACAGCTGATATTACCTATATCCAAGTATTTGGTGGTTGATGAACTCAGTTAATGCAGTGGAGGAAGTCAAAAGGACATGTCTGACAAGTGTATATTGGTTTTTCTCAGACTATATGTAGATCTACCCGATGCTGAAAACCGTAAGAAGATTTTGAAGATAATTCTTGGGCAAGAGAATCTAGAACATGGTTTTGAGATTGACGAGCTCGCAAGCATGACTGAGGGATACTCTGGGAGTGATTTAAAGGTAATGTTCTGTTCTCGCCTTCTAATAGGTGGTTTTATTTCTTACGTATCTAATACATCTTCTTTGCAGAACCTATGTATTGCTGCTGCGTATAGGCCCATTCAAGAACTTTTAGCCGAAGAAAAAAAGGTAATACTGGTCTGTGGTTCCCACCTAAATTCTGTCTTGGGATGGTTCATGTGCATAATGTTGTTTTTGCAACACTTAATTGAGTGCATCCTTTTTTTTGCAATCTTGAAAACTCTGCCTGGTGACTTACATTGTCCGCAGATTCTCTTAAGTTTTCTCATTCGTGCAAGTATATCTATTTCTTTCTTTTTCTCTCACACACTTGCAGGCGCCACACATGCAATATCATAGTGCCCTGATCTACAGAGGGAAGAGAAACAAGCTTTTTATTGGAGTGATTGTATGATAAAATCTATTTTGGCATATAGCTTGATGGTAGGATGGAATTTAACAATAACACCACTTGCGATAGTGTGGGAACTACATGATTATTAATAATTCACCTGTATCATTGTCTATTTAGCACCGAAGAGAATGGTGGGAGCCAACATTTGTTCGTGAACAATGTGTGTACTTTTCATTCCTCTTGTTGGAGCACCAGAAACTGGATCATATGGTCCAAACGCATACTTCGTTACGTTATCACTCTGTAATTTCCATTCGTCTCTGGTTCTCTATTCACTGTCAATATTCTTCTCCAGGGAAGCAAAAATTCATCTCCAACACTAAGGCCACTTCATTTGGATGATTTCCTACAGTCAAAAAGCAAGGTAGACAATTTGATATTTTGCTATTTTCCCATCCCATTTTAAGTTACACTTGGTAAGCCAAATATGCAACTGTTGTATTTGCGTGCCTTTTTTGATTTTTTCCTGCAGATTGAGCTTTTTTCTATGAACTGGTCTAAAAAAAAGTCTAAATCTTGCTGGATATGCAGGTCGCACCATCAGTTGCTTCTGATTCTGCGAGCATGAACATGCTCAGGAAGTGGAACGAACAGTATGGAGAAGGGGGAAGCCGGAGAAAATCACCGTTTGGTGTCTAGGAAGAACAACCGAACTGGTCACTAATTCAACTTTCCTGATCTTTTGCCCTTTTTAATGGTAAGTGTCCTGGTTACGTGGTAGCTTCCAATCTCCAGAGACCTCAGAATTAAATCCCTTCTAAGATGGTGAAGGGAGATGCTTTTGTGTTTTGTATCTGTAGTTCTTTTTCTTTGTGAGAACTGGAATTAGTGCGTGTACCTTAAATTATTGTTACTTTTTAGTCCTTAGCAATCTGTACTGATAGAGATAATAAGAGCACAGATTTTGAGAAGTGTTATGATGCGCGGAGCCTTTAAGATAGGGATTGTCGTCTAAATGGTTTCCATTCTTCATCCTTATCTTGCAGCTTTGATATGGCATCGCCTTTTCCATGTGTTCATCTCTTTGGAATGCATATCTGGCTGGGCCATCTGAACATATCTGTCGTCCAGCGATGCCTAAGTTTAGTTTCTGAGGTGTGGATGTGATGTTGTGTTTTCGGAATGCTAGAAGGATCGAAGAGGCCAATGGATTCGGTCGGACTTTGAGCAGCATTGTTGTTGGATTTGAAATGGGCAAACCCCAAAGATTGATAAAAGCAATCATCCAATGCAAGTTGTATCGTCGCACTAATAACTATGGCAAAAGCAGTTTGCAATGGTTTTCGCGGTGGACTTGCGCCACTATTTGCTTGCTTGGTTGCGTGTGATAACTTGTCATTTACTCCCTATTAGGCTTAGAGTAATCGCTCGTTGAGCGAAGAAATCTCTAGAATTAATTGTTATGAATAGTGTATTAATATTCTCGTCATATATTACTATTCTCGTTAATATCAGCAACTTTATGCTTCGACTTGCGTTAAACGGCTTCGTTGTTGATGCAAGTGGAAGGGGTTGAATCCAATCGTTCAGAAGTGCCTAGTTCTGTTTATACAGATAGGATGAACATGAACGTGAAAATTGGGAATGGGAAAACAAAATGAAGTGATGATTCAGAGTTGGGGTCTATAAGAAGCAATGAACAAGGCATGGTTTTTTTTTTTTAGGTAAGGAATGAACAAGGCATGGTTGATAGTCCACAAAAGAGAAATCTTATGAGCAAATATTTTTATACAATTTGTAGGGATTGGTAAAGAAAAAAACATTTATGTGCTCAATGCAAAGTCTTTTATCGCATTGACTATTCCAAAAAAAGTAAATCTATTGTAATTATGCAATTCGATCTCAATTTTCTTTATCAATTTAGTCATAAATTTTTTGTATTTGTTTCAATGCAATTCGTCTAGCCATTTTTTTTTTTTTTTGAAAATTATTGACATCATGCGTTGAAGTGACAACTTTTATTGATATTTTAATGTTTATTGTTTTTTCTTTTCTTTTTTTTCCTTCATCCAGTCACGGAGGGCCAGTGACTCATTGGCTAGAGGAACAAGGGGATAGGGACAGATAAGAAAATAAAATAAAATAGAAAATAAAAAAAAAATTGTTGCAAATATTAGAATATGATTAATAATTTCCATGTCAATGAATTCAGCCAAAATTAGTCGGGCGGACTAAATTGGCACAAACATAAAATGTGTAATACTGAATTGGTAAAAAAAAGATTTAAGACTGAATTGGTATAATTGTGTTAGGTTTAAAAATTTTCGGTAATTTTTCCAACATTCGGTAAGACAATCTCTATGAACTATTTTTTCTAGGAATAAAATATTTTGTTGTTGGTAAATGCATAACGTTTTAGCCAAAAGAAACTTCATGGGATCAAATTAATTGAAATTGTACTGAGAAAATGATGGCTTGGTATCTTTAATAACCATCTATGCAATTGGCACCCACTCCTCAATGAACTCCTTTGAGAATTGATTTACCAAATTTTGCATTAGATGCAACTAATGAATTCCATCCCTTGATTAGCCTTAGTATGCTAAATATTGAATCCTATCCGCATTTAATAACTTAAGCTTTCAGAACAGTTAAAAATAATCCCAGCAAATCTCACATGATATCAAAGTTGGAGTTATTAAGTTTGAATTTTTTAAAACTCCTATTTGCCTACCTAACTACTTATTTTCACACTTAGTATTAGGTAAAAAGTCTAGACTAAGCATGACAGGGAGCGTTAGAATATTAACTATTAAATCACACATTTATCTAACATCTTAAATTTTAAAAATAATTGGCAAAGATAGCAACCAATACCATCTTCAAAAGTCAAAGGCTTTACATGCAATTGGCCCGCATGGGGAAGTGCGAGTAGCATATGAAGTGTATATGCACCTAATTAAAATGGGTAAAAAAGGGATGCTAGTTTTCAAAACATATGATAAACAATCTTTTGCCATGTCTTGACGTCCATTTACATATGACGGGATAATTACAAAAGATAAAAAAAAAAAAAAAAAAAAAGTCGTACGAATGTCGATTTAGTTTTAAATTTGACTACTTTAATCTTGAATCTTTTGACAATTTTTCAATATAGTTTTTCTGGTTAATTTCGATCCAAATGATTTTTGCAACTTTTTTACTAAATTTTTTATTTTCATGATTTTTTTCCTTTTTCTATTCTTTTTTTTTAATCTTTTGGATTTCCAATGGGTAGGGTGGCCAAGGAAGGAAGAAAAAGGAAAGAAAAGAAAAGAAAAGAAAGACCAAAAAGGAAAAGAAATTCAGAAAATTTTCAAAACAAATTGCAAAAGTCGTCCATGTTGGCATCAATGTGCCACGTAGAACGTAGAACGTTCAGAAAATTTTCAAAACAAATTGCAAAAGTCGTCCATGTTGGCATCAATGTGCCACGTAGAACGTCTTGTGCCATATCGGCCAATTTCTCAATTTTAGTGAGCTTTTTTAAAATGTTTAGAACTAAATTAATGGCCGGACAATTTTAAGACTTTTTGGTAACTTTAGGACTTATTTTGATAATTTCACGACCCACTTCGAATTGATATCCATCACCATGAAGGTCCGGTAGTGTGTTATTTCCACCATACCTCACCATTTAAATGTTTACGTCAATAATTACAGTGTGAGCGTAGATCACGCTTCCTGAGAAGTGTTTTTTTTTCAAAGAAACTATGGGGACCAAGAAAGGTCATTCGACAATCCAAGCTTGTGCATTTGATTTGAGGTCAATTGGGGAATTCTAACTCGAGATCATAAAATCATCCGTTTGAAATCATATCACCGCGGGCGTGTCGAAAGCCGCTTTCCGTCAGAGCCACGTGGATAAGCGGGAAATTTTCACAAAATCAACTAATTTCTACCTGGGTAATGAGCTTCCAACGCCTCGTGTCCCTGGATGATACAAGTAAAAGAAAGATATTCAAGATACAGTGTCAAACTCTTAAATTACCTATGTCATCCAAAGTGTATTGGACTAAGTGAAAATTAGTCTCCGACCCAATAATTCGAATTTGCTTGGCCATTATCATAAAATGAATATGTGAAGTAACGAAAAAATTCATTAAAAAAAAAGACTTGAACGGGGTGCATATTTGTAGAACCAAAATTAAAATCAAAAAAAATGCAATGAGTCAAACATGATGGACGATCTAGATCTCTTAAGATGCATGGCGAGTCAAGATGCAGAATGCAGCGTAGATTCTATCTCTTCTGTCTCCGCAGTTCAGATCTAGGCGGATCTCCCATGTCCGATTTTGTGCCACGTTTCCGCGACCGTTGGCGGATGCGCTGGTCACTGGGTTCCGTTTGTCACCCTAACAAAAAACACTCCTCCTCCCCAAGAATGACTTGTCGGCTTCCTTCTCTCATCTACTTTGTGGTTATTGATTCGGCCGGCTGTGGATTGAATCCCCCCTTGATTTATCCAGCACCCCTCTTCTTGAATTCCCTTCCAACATAACAACTCTTCCATGGCCTCTAATTCTAGGGTTTCTCTCTCTGATCTTCTGTCCAGTGTCTGTGCAACAAGAAGTCCATATAAAAACGACCACCACCAAAGCAGCTAGGAAGAATCTCACTCCCAATAGTATAATAGAAGGGATGTGAGAAACATGAGACAGAGAGATGAAAGAGTGGGGGGTAGGTTAGAGGATTTTGGGAGGAGAGCTTTGCTTGCTATTTCTTTGGTGCCATCGTGGAGAGGAGGCCCGGGCGACACGAGGAGGAGAGCGGCGACCAAGCTGAGAGGCGCTGGAGCAATGGCGGATAGAGCCGGGCAGAAGATGTGGTGGAGGATGCTTTCACAGGACAACGGTGGTGCCAACCCCCGCCGTTGGAGCAGCAGCTGACGGTTTGAGTAACGAGGCCTTGGTGCACAGGTGGCCAGCATCCCTCCTCAGCGTCGTCTTCAACTTCATCGTGTGCAAGCTCAAAACCATCAGCACTGGTTCATCCCTTCGCTATAAAGTAGGCCGACAGGGGGGCCTGGTCGGCGGTTCGCCATGGCTCAAAGTCCTGGACGAAGCCTACCCTCGAGGGATGCGGGCTCCTGAAGCAGCCCTTCACGCGGCAGAACTACGTGATCCATTAACGTGGCGTCGTGGCCTCCGCCGGGAATCGCATTTTAGGCAGTACCGATTTCATTCAAAATCCATAACGACTAGACATATTAGTACGTACAGATATCAAAAAACCCGAATGCGCATCTCATCTTAACTTGTTTTCTCATAGCACGAAGGACTATATTTTTTGTTTTAAATGGTATTCACACATGACTTCTCACCTACAAACCCTCCAATCTTTCCTACAATACAAAAGAGAAATATCAAATGGTTCCAGCAATGTCGCGACCTAACCGATCCTAGAAATGTTTTTTCCTACATGAAATCATCGTGGCAATAGAATAGTTCATCGAAGTCCCGGTTCTCGGGCAAACCTTTGGTGTCTTTTTAACTATCGAATGGACATTGCACGCTTTCTAAAGAAAGTACCATACCAGGTGGGAACGGCGACCTTGTTCTGTTTGGAATTGAGATGCCCAAAAAGCACCATAGCGTCACAGCAGAGGGAGGGAACACGCCGGTCCAACCGTTGAAGACGCTAGTCGCTTGGCTATGGATAAAACTTGGCTCCTCTTCGTCGTCAGCTTCGTCGGCTTGTTCTCCATCGTCCCACTAAGAAAGGTATTGGCTTGGCGTGCCGCGGCGTTTTTGAAAATCACAGTGCTTATAATCTCGAGTTTATTTACCTTTTAACCCTCACGCGGACGATGTAAACAGGTTGTTCATTCGTCTTGTCTCTCTGAGATTCATGGAATTCGTTTTTGCCAACAAAACCGATGATATCCTGAGTCACAAGCTGACGTACCACAGTGGACGCATCTTTGAAGAAGAATCTATCAAACCAAAGAGACTGACTTTTTTGTTTTTTCACATATCGTCTCATTTTCCTATTGTGACATATTCCAAGAACTCGCGGTTAATTGGCAAATATCTTGAGAAATGATAGGGGCCAACCGAAAAAACGTACGAGATTCTGACAATCTCTCTCCCCAGACCGACCACCTGCCCCTGAACTTAGATGGCTTAAATATGTTTCCCTTCATAGATATAAACATAGTTGTTGCCATAAAAGGACAGTGAGGCCCATCTGAACAGAGACGCTAGAGACAATTAAGTACACAAGAATAACGCCCTTGTTGATAATAGCGTTGCAGAAACTTAACAAAGCAAGAGATAGTTCTCTGACCACTCTTAAAGCAGAACTGTGTTGCAAATGCGTATGGACGAGCAAGAGATGTAAACCTCGGTGGTGGCAGATATGCCACCCTGCATAAGAACATAAGAACATATGATCGCGACGTACATGGTGCTGACTAGAGTTGAGATAAGGAAGATAATAAAGTGCCAGATGGTTTTTTTGGCTCCAACACAATTCCCTATCTGCAACACAGAGTAAATAAAGGCATCAGCTACAAATGCAACCAAAAAAAAAAGGAAAGAAAGAAAAAAGGAAGGAAAATCATAGGTATAACTAGTTTTTATCTACTCTCAAGAAATAAGTGATTGACCTCACAGACTCACAGGCTATGCTAGAGAAGAATTATTACTGCAGGCAAGTAGAAGTATAATCGCAAAGTGAAAATTACCAATTCTTCCCCCACCTGAAGTACAAAAAACAAGAAAAGAAATAAAGAAAACCGATATTCTTTTTTGGTGAGGCTACAGGGGCTGCTTCAGGCAGATGTGAAGATTTAAATAGTAAATTTTATCTCACTGCTCCACTATTCACATTAATCAAATTAAAACTGATATGGTGTATTCAAAGCAGTACTTTCGAGAAAACAAAAAATGCTGGAAACTTACAATGGGCAGTGATGATCCATGTCCTCATACACATTCCACATGAACGACAATGATGAGTTCTCGGCGACTTTGGCTTAACAACAAAAAGACAGAAGTATAATCCTCAAGGTCCCCTTTCCCACCACTGGATAGCTGCCCCACTGTATATTTGAAGGCCTGCCCGCACAGCGAAATGCAGCAAGGCCGAAGGTTTTAAAGGTACTTACCGCCAATATTGCAGTTACAAGGGAGTGGAAGATGCCACAGAAATAGCTGATGGAGAAAACAACAGGGTAAACAGCCAAACTCCACCACCTGAAAGACAAGTAACATTAAACAAGAGCCAAGAGTGATCGGACTATGTGTGGTCATTTTCAACAATAACATGAGCTAAAAGGACCTGGATGTCTTGTACACGAGTAAACAAGACCCCAAAAAAAAAAACATATGCATAACATAACATGTTTGGAAGCTATATCTCATTTCGTTCAGTTATCATGGCCACAATGAAAAGCTCAGATGCAGAATGTTCTGCTCCTGCTTCTCCCCACCCTGCAAACAAATCTGAACATGGTCCACTAACCTAACTAAATATATCTGTCAAGATACAGATTTCCACCTCTAAGCACAAATTTCCAGCAACAAGATGATTTCAATCCCATCTCGTTTCTCTTCTTTCCCCAAGTACAAAAAGGATCAGTAGCTAAACTGATAAGGCATAGGGAATCATTAATAGTAATACAGAATGAAAGTCATAAGCGGTCTATTACATCAGCAGTGTATCTATATTAATAAGGGGTCGCTTAGTGTAGCCGAAGGG
>JAGVVM010002635.1:0-43307 GCA_019149425.1 Psidium friedrichsthalianum
ATCTCAGCTTGTTTCGTGTCATGAACGGATGCCCGAGGTATCGCCTGGAAGCCATTCTTTTGGAATGACATGCTCTCGCATGTATCTCACAGAGGCATGGTATGTCTTGACGTTTCTACGAGGATCCCCTTGGGTAAGATTAGCTTTACAGGCCGACATCGCTCCCATTATGGCATGGGCAGAGAACATGCCTTTCCAAACCTCCGGCTTCCCATAATAAGGTTGATGCCAACTTCATTGTCCTTCGGGCTCGGAGGGATTGACTGTATCACCCCGTACTGTCGGACCACCCTTACCGGATAATACTCAGTAATGCCGGAGATGCCCAAGAGTGGTATAGGTGCCCCCTCTCGTCCGCGCTAGTCTAGCTTCCTCAACTTTGAACCAAGAAGCTTTCCACAGGAAAGTCACAGGACTTGGGTTCGTTAACAAGACTAGCCATTAGGAGTAATGGTGTTCAGGACCCCGGTCTTGTTCATGGTTGAAACTCAAAAGTGGGTGTTTATACTCAGTAATTTTTGAAATTTCAAGAAGGCCTCCAAATTTAGCAAAATGAGAGAGAAACCAAACTTGAAGAATCTCAGGTGAAACACGAAACGTCTTATCATTGTTGCTCTTAAGTTTTGAAAGAGATGATGTTTCTGCCAAAATGGCGTTGACACAATTTTTTCCATTATTAACTTGTCGAGCAAAAGATGCGACCAAAGGGTCGATTGCATTTGTTTTGTGTGGAAAAATCAACGAGCCAAAGAACAATAGCATGAAAATTTTGCTCGGCTCATACTCAAAGGTAGCTTTTGCAAAACATAAGTCCTAAAACGGGATGGGGCAACTCCCTCGATTTGCTTTAAACCTTAGCCACTTCATCTCGGTTAACATTTAGATATTCAGATAAAATGAAGACCGGATCCTCTCCAATTGGTGGGCTAACCAAACCTGAGTCAAGTGACTTTCCAAGAATAACGCTATACTCTTCTAAAGTGGAGTTAACTCATGCTTACCAAATATGAATGTTGTAGTCTTTGGGCTCCAAAAATGACTCAACGCATGGATGAGACCGAATCGAAGTCGAATATCAATCAAAGGGAGCATGCGCCAATGCGGAATCTGACAATATCTCGCCGTCCATATGTAATCTCTCCACCATTCTTCAATTGGTCCTTAGCCGGAGCGATGACTCGAACTTCCCCCATAAATGTATAGCTCGGGACTCTAATGACACACCTAAATAGTCATGGACCGACTCAATAAGTAATCAAAAGGAGAGAAGGATTGAGGAACTACCGCCTTTAGACAATCGAAAGTAGCAATCACAGAGACATGCAATGAGATGCTCCGTGAGGATCGATTTCTATCTAGCATGGCTTAAACAAAGGTGGAGCCCAAGGATATCCGGACCGAACACGTCAGTTGTGATTGAGTCGAGTATCCCCGTAAACATCCGGCTTAGGCCAAGTAACGACCCGCATCATAATGGTCAATGATGGGGGTGGTAACTCTTGGCACAATTTGAAAAGTTCGGGACTTGAGAAGGGCGACTCGGGCCAAATGGTCATGGCCGAAGTGACTCCAATCAAGTACCATCTAAGCCTAGCCATTCGGGTTTCAATGGCGGGTAGTGGTGTGTTAAGTGTATATGCAAAAGCGGTAAAGAGCATGCACAAGAGTTTATACTCAACAGCGCTTCATATAACCCAAGACATTCATTCCAAACTCCACCTGCGAAACAAAGGGTTAACAATCAACCTCCACCCCTTATCCCTCCATATCTGCAAACCATATAACACATATTGAGTGAGTTTCAAAAAAGATCGCCCAAAGCGAGACATCCATGAAATTCTCATCGGCCTAAATCCACTAAGCTTTTTAATTTTTCAAAAAATTGAAGCACTCCAACTAGTTACTTATTTTCTTGAAAAATCAAAGTTCAATAGTCCCCAGCGGAGTCCGCCAAGCGTCGCGACCTAAAAAGAGTTTCCTCAGGCTAATGGATTATTAGGTTTATCAAATGACTAACCTAATACGGACTCTCCCAAGCCCTACAATTCGCAACTTTGATTTTATATTGATGGTCAGATAGTTTGGAGTCGCCACTAATCATTCTTGGTAGGTTGATTAGAAACCTAAGTAATTATTCGGAGAAATACCTACTTCTACGAACCAGAGATTAAGGGTTCGGGGACTTGATTTACACTAGTTAATTAAACTATGCCCTTTCGGTACCTTGATTTCATGGAATATCCTAAGTCGGCAAACCAGGCTTGGTTTTACTTAATGTTCAAGTGAGACCTTTTTTTATTTTACTTTTTTTTTAGATGAGGTGTATGAATGATATGATGCAACGAAAGTGAATCAATGAAGATGCAATGCAAGATAATAAGCAACATGCAGATAATTATGCACCTAATTAGACTAAACATGCAAAAGACATGGCAAATAAAAATGGACATGCAAGTATATGATACGATAAAATACGAGATATGCTTCATGTATGAACATGCAAATGGGATACGCAAAACATGCGACGTGCAAAAGTTTCAATGACATGGTATAGCGCGGCATAGCATAATGGCAATCAAATCATGGCATGACGAACAATGACGTGCAAAGTATTAGCAGCGTCATGACAAAGTATGAAATATGCAATAAAGAGGCACAACCATTTATGTGAAAAATTAATGCATACAGATATGTATATAAAAATTGGGAGGTACGATGGGTGATACTCGAAAATTGTGTCACATGGATACATGTAAAACATGTAAATATGATTATGTAAGCATGAATATGCAAACCATGGACATGCGAACAATGGCAATGCAACATGAGATATGTGAACATGCAAGGATGACATGGGATATGCAAGCATGCAAGGATAATGCAAATGAGCAGATTTTTTTAGTATTTTTTTAGAATTTTTTTTTAGAATTCTTTTAGGATATGCATTGGATAGTTTCTATCTTGTTTTTTTTATCCCAAATTCCAATGAGATAAGCTTTCTAAGAAGCTCATCTTTTCTAAAATTTCAATTAGATAGGGTTTCTAAGAAACCATATCTTACTAAAATTTTCAAATTTTTTGTGGAATTTCAAACAAGATAAGGTATATCCAAACAAACATGATAAACCAACCAACGGATATCCAAAAAAATAACTTGATAATGACAAATCAATCCATGGATAATCCTCTTGAATGTTTCTAAAAAAAAATCCACTTCCTTAACCCAAAAATTGATTGAGAAGTTAGCGAATCGGATCTAAGTAGTATAGATCGATTGGCTAATTTCCCTTTTATTAATCCGAAAAACTCGTATCCGAATAGTTACGGATAGGACATGACGGGTTTGGGTTTAGGTTTTTGATTCAAAAAATTTGCCAATTTCGTCGGCCTCGAATGTTAAGCGTAAAAAAAGTCAGATTTTTTATCCACAAAAAACTTCAACTTTAAAGTCAAAGGTTGATTTTTTTAGATTTTAATTGCAGTTGATGTACATCCATCAAGGCATATGAACATATACGCATATTGCCAAATCAAATAAGCATGAATTGCAACCAAAAGTTAGAGGAAATTACCTTGTTTTGCTCCAAAAATCTGCACACGCGCAGGCTCGTATCACCCAAAAAAACAGCACTGTTTGGCTTTGTTTTACAGCTTTTTCGAAGTGATTCCTAGCACGTGCGCACTTGGGCAGAAGCAACTTCGAGAATCGATCTTCAAGCGGTGGCTTTTTGGGACTTATGATCAACCAAACCAGAAGTTAGTTCCACAAAGAGCAAAACAAAATAAAAGTCCAACCAAAACCCGTATAGAAGCTGAGGACTCCACTTCGTTGACTGCTTCGTGCGGGAACTCTGAGTTGCACGCGGAATTGGCTCCCAACGAAAAAAAAAAACCAGAATTCTCCCTCTCACTCCTCAATTTTGACGTGAAATCTGTGAACTTTCCCCACGATTTTCTCAACGTGCTCTCTCACACGATTTTCTTCTCAATGTGCTCTCTCACGATTTTCTTCTTCAATGTGCTCTAAAAATCTGAACCCCCATAACCCTAGAGCTAAGGTTGCTAATTAGAGTTAAAGCCAAGCCTAGTCCCTAGTAGGGAGTATGAGTTATTATGGGCCATTGGATTAAACTTAGCTAAGGTAGGATTAGATTAGGGCCATTAGATTAGAAATTCTGAATCTAAGAGTTTTAATTACTTAAAACTCTTAATTTTCAAATATTGAAAGAGTCCAATGGGTTAAGACTCTTTGAATTTTCGACCCATAAAGACGTCACCGTGGGCTAGCCAAATTTTCAAGTAAATTCAGGTCTGTCGCTCTTCAATTGAAGCCCAATTCCTCTGCCAGTCTAAATGTGCAAATACAATGCATGAAACAAAATATGCAAATTACGAGGAAATGTTATTTTTTTTTTTGTGAGAATAATTTCTCATTTTTTTTTGCAATAATATAAAGAAAAATTATAGGCAATGTGTGCCTTTGAGTCTCGGCTGTAGTGCTCCTTCCCTGATAAGTAGGCATATGCTTCCTCTGGCTTGATGTCAATGGGCTTGAAAGCCCTCTTCCTTACTCCCATCAGTTTTGCCAACTCATGCACATTCAGATGATATACTTCATCTCCAATGTTGTAGGAGATGGACTCAAAATCTGTGAAGGAAATTGTTGAGTAGAAATATGCAACAAAGTCAGGAAAAATTGGAGTCCTTGTTGACAGAAAATTTTCCAACTTCATCTCAGTCAAGTGTTTTCTTATGGGAATTCCAGCAGCATCAAAGTAGTCCAAATCAAACACTCTGTGGGGCATAACACCTCTTTCCTTCAATGCCTCAAACTTTTCGATATGCTTTTGAGATACAAACAGGGTGTTATCAAAGTTCTTCTCCCTGGTCCTTCGAAACAAATTCCTTTTGAAGTTTCTGAAAACAACGTCATCGTCTTCATCAATCTTGCTTTTTGTCTCATCATCACTCACTTCCACAACAGGTTCTCGGATAGTCACTCCCTTTGATGAGGTCCTTTTAGGTTTTGGTAAACCAGGGACCACAACCTTTTCTTTCCCTTTCTTTGACTTTGGTGGACTAGAGACAGCAATGGGAGTTACAGTACGAAGAGGCATATCCACAAACATCAAAAAGTCCTTTTCGGTTGAAAACTTGTGAAGATTCAGCAATTTCTTTACCATCTCATCATTCTGACCCTGTTTTTTAAAAGCATCGTATAGGGGCTTTACAGAATGAGCGAGAGCCACTCTCTCGTCAAACACTTCCTCAGTCATCTCTACAGCGCTCGAAATCGTACCTTTGGTTGGAGAGCTTTCCCGAGATCTCGTTCCTTGAGATATTCTCGAGGATTTCCTTGTTGCCTTTTCACTCTGAGTACCAGCTTTCTTGGATGAGGAGGACGATTTTGGAGACATTGTGAGAAAGATTGGATTTTTATGAGAATCGAAGGAGGAATGTTGGGAGAGAAAATGAGAGATTTCTTTTGAGATGGTCGAAAGACAGGCGTGAAGGAGTGCAATGACGAAGTAGGGTTTTGTTTGAGAAGAGAGACGGTTTTATTTCAAAAAGTTTTGAAAAAAAAAACGCCTAGACGGTTATTTTTGGAAACAAGAACCAATCAATCTAAGTGAATAAAATCAGGAGGAAAATATCAATTAAGCAATCAATCAGACTAAATATGGAAAACATACCTTTTGATCCTTATGCATGAATAAATTTCGAAAAAGAATAGATCTGACCTTGCTTCTGAATAAAAGCGTTGTGGTTCCAAAGCTGTTGCATCTGAAGACCCTGCATCGGATATAATTCAGAGGGAAATAATGTTCAACTTACCTCGAATGTAGTTGAAGGCCTCCTTATCGAGTGGTTTTGTGAAGATATCCGCGAGTTGGTTCTTTGAATCAATGTATTGAATATGAACATCTTCATTCTGAACATGATCACGTATGAAATGATGTTTTATCTCAATATGCTTCGCTCGAGAGTGTAGGACAGGATTCTTAGTCAGATTTATAGCACTTGTGTTGTCACATAGTATCTCGACATTTGAATCTTTGACACCATAATCTTTCAGTTGCTGTTTTAACCATAGAATCTGAGCACAGCAGCTTCCAAGTGATATATATTCTGCTTCTGCTGTTGAAAGTGCTACAGTGCTTTGCTTCTTAGAATACCATGATATCAACATGCTTCCCATGAGTTGACATGTTCCAGAAGTACTTTTTCTGTCAATCTTACATCCTGCTAGATCTGCATCTGAATACCCTCTCAGAACAAAATCTGATTCTTTTGGATACCATAGTCCGAGAGTTGGATAAGTGCCAATATATTTTATAATCCTTTTGACTGCTGAAAGATGAGATTCCTTTGGATTTGATTGAAACCTTGCACAGAGGCAGACACTGAACAAATATCAGGTCTTGATGCTGAAAGATAGAGAAGTGAACCAATCATACTTCGATATAGCTTCTGATCAACTTCTTTTCCTTGTTCATCTTTGTCAAGCTTCGAAGAATGTGACATTGGAGTGTCAGTCTTCTTGCAGTTTTCCAAACCAAATTTTCTGACTATTTCAAGAGCATATTTTTCTTGATGAATAAATATCCCTTCTTTGGTTTGTTGAATCTGAAGTCCGAGAAAAAATCTTAGTTCTCCCATCATGCTCATTTCAAACTCATCCTGCATAACTTTTGAAAACTTCTTGCAGAGAGATTCGTTAGAAGAGCCGAATATAATATCATCTACATAAATCTGAACAAGAAGGATATCTTTATCATGCCTCTGAATGAACAGAGTAGTGTCAACACTACCTTTAACAAACTTCTTTTCAGAGAGAAAGCTACTTAACCTTTCATACCAAGCACGGGGTGCTTGCTTGAGACCATATAGAGCTTTCTTTAGAGCATAAACAAGATCTTTACCTTTTGGTTCCTCGAATCCAGGTGGTTGTTCAACATATACTTCTTCTTTAATATATCCATTCAGGAATGCACTTTTTACGTCCATCTGAAAGAGTTTGAAATTATTGTGACAAGCAAAAGCAAGAAGTAATCTTATAGCTTCTAACCTGGCAACCGGTGCGTAGGTTTCATCATAATCTATCCCTTCTTCTTGAGAGTATCCTTTTGCTACTAATCTCGCTTTATTTCTGATAATTTTACCTTTGTCGTCCAGCTTGTTTCTGAACACCCACTTTGTTCCTATGACAGGATGATTTTTGGGTCTTGGAACTAATTCCCATACATTGTTGATCTTGAACTGATGAAGTTCTTCTTGCATTGCATTGATCCAGTTTTCATCTGCCAGAGCTTCTTCGATTCCTTTTGGTTCAATCTCAGATACTAGTGCTATATTGCTCATAGCTTCCTTAAATTTGGATCTGGTTCTGATCCCTTCATTTAGATTCCCCATTATCAATTCTTTGGGATGACTAGATTTGTGTTTCCAATTTCTACTGAATCCTTCATCTTGATCATCGTTGGAATCTTTGGATCCTGACTGAATTTCTGATGATTCATCTGTTCTTTGATGATTGTTTTCTTGGTTCTGAACTTCTTCAGATGCATGATTAGCTTCAGATTCACCAGTTGGTTCTGAACTCTCAGCAAGTGTCACTGTCTGACTTTGTTCAGATTCATCTCTTTGATTCTGAAGAGCTTCATTGAACTTGACATTCATGGATTCTTCGACCATCCTTGAATTTTTGTTGTAGATACGATATGCTTTGCTTGTTGTTGAATATCCGAGGAATATTCCTTCGTCTGACTTCTCTTCAAACTTCCCAACACGATCACTTACATTTTTCAATATAAAACATTTACATCCAAATACACGAAAGTATGCAAGATTTGGCTTCCTTTCTTTGAAAAGTTCATAAGGGGTTTTCTCAATAATGGGTCTTAGAGAAACACGATTTAAGATATAACAGGCTGTTGAAACAGCTTCAGCCCAAAAGTGAGATGCAATTTTGCTTTCGATCAAAAGAGTTCTTGCCATTTCTTGTAGAGAGCGGTTTTTCCTTTCCACTACCCCATTTTGTTGAGGTGTGTAAGGGGAGGAGAAAACATGCTGGATTCCAAATTCATCACAAAAATCTATGAAACTTTGGTTTTCAAACTCACCTCCATGATCAGTTTTAATGCTGGAAATAGCATAGCCTTTTTCATTCTGAATTCTTTTCGAAAATTTTGCAAAAGATGAGAATGCTTCACTTTTATGTGCAAGAAATTGAACCCAAGTGAATCTAGAATAATCATCCACAATAACAAGACAATATTTCTTACCCCCAAGACTTAGTACTCTGTTTGGTCCAAAAATATCCATGTGCAGAGACTGCAGTGTACGATTAGTTGATATTTCATTGATAGACTTGAAAGAACTTCTTACTTGTTTTCCAAGGGCGCATGCTGAGCATAGTTCAGATTCTTTGAACTTGGTTGTAGGAAGACCTCGAACTAGCTTCTTTGAAGATAGATTGGAAATGTGTTTGATGCTAATATGACCTAGCTTTCTGTGCCATAACTCAGAATCATCCTTGATTGAGATTAAACATTTGATGTCTTCAGATTCAACGTTCAGAAGGTAAATATTTCCATGTCGGTAACCAGTGAAGGTTTGTTTCTTGTCTTTGCTAATACCTGTGCATTTCATATCTTGAAAGGAGATGCAATAACCAGAGTCACACAGTTGACTTACTGATATGAGATTATACTTTAATCCCTTGACAAGTGAGACATCTTTGATCGTTAGACATCCTATTTTCACGGTTCCATGTCCAATCACTTTTCCTTTGTTCTTTCCTCCGAAGGACACAGTTCTTCCATCGTATTTTGAAAGAGAAATAAATCTTCCTGGATCACCTGTCATGTGACTCGAGCAGCCACTATCCAAGAACCACTTGTCTTTCCTTTTTCGAGGTACCTGCAAGGAAGAGTAAGCTCACTGTTTCTTTGGTACCCATGTCTTCTTGGGTCCACTTGTGTTAGTCGAGACAATTTTATTTTTCTTTACAGGTCTCCAAATCATCATGCAATTATCCTTAATATGATTTTTGGCACCACAATTGATACATTGCTTTGCATAAACAGATTTTGCGAATTGCCTTACGAAATGCTGTTGATATGCAGATTTAGAAGGTTTTCTGGAGATCCTTTCATTTGATTCTGGAAACTTATTTTTGAAATCTCCTTCCTTTTTAAAACCGAGACCAGATTTGTTCCCATAAGGAACTTGTTTGGAAATTATATTTTCCAGATTTTTTGAACCTTGATTGAATCTTTTTGAAATATTTTCAATCTCTGCTTTTAAGGAAATGTTTTCTTTTAAAACTAAATCACGATTTTCTCTAATTAGATTAAATTCGTTTTCAAGAAAACTAATTTTATTTGATTGAGATTCATTCTGTTGTTTTAACGAAGAGTTTTCCTTTTTTAAGCCAGAAACGATTTTAAGAGCTTCTTTGTAATTTGAACAGAGTTCTTCAATGTAATCAAAAACTTCATCAGGTACTTCAGAAGCACATACCTCTGTTTCTGAGTCTGAATCTGAGTCGGATTTTGCCATGAGACACAAGTTCGCATAGTCTTCATCACTGTCTTCTGAATCACTCAGTGTTTCTGCTTTTAATGCCTTTCTGTATTTCTCATACTTGACCTTGTCCTTTTTCAGAAGTGGACATTTTGGTTTTATATGACCAACCTTTTTGCAATGAAAGCATACTATGTCTTTGTTTTCCTGTCTATCGCTGCTTGACTGATCAGGTTGTTTGAATGATCTTCTGCCTTTGAAGTTCCTTCCTTTCCAAGCCATTTTTCTGAATTTCTTTACTAGGAGTGCGAGTTCTTCATCGTCGTCATCTTCATTGTCTGAATCTGACATTTCACCCTGTATCTCAGATCTTAAGGCAATAGATTTTTTACCTCTGGAATCCTTTGTCTTATTGACACGTTCGGCTTCATAAGATTGCAGAGTTCCCACAAGCTCATCAATGGATAGAGGTCTGATTGTTTGACACTCTTGTATTGATGGTTTGACGTAGTTCCACTCATCAGTGAGTCCTCGAAGAATTTTCCTGACTTGCATAGGTTCTGCCACTGGAGCACCTTGTCTCGCTAGACCACTTGCTAGTATCTGAAATCTGTCAATCATATCAGCAATTGATTCATCAGATTTCATTTTAAACGCTTCATAATCACTTAGCAACATGCTAAGGTTGGTTTCTTTCACTCTGTCTGTTCCTTGATATGTAACGTGAAGTCTATCCCATATAGCTTTTGATGATTCTTCTTCTGCAACACGATTGTATAAAGGAGTAGATAAAGCACAAAAGAGAGCATGCACTGCTTTGGAGTCAAGATTTCGTCTCCTTGCTCTTTCAGAATCTGTTAGAGTTACTGTGGCATTTGTCTCATCTCCAGTTGAGGGAGTTGCTGTAGCAGTGGGTACAACTCCGTTAACAACAACATCCCACATTAATTCATCTGATGCTTTAAAGAACCACTTCATTTTATTGCACCACATATTGTAATCTTTTCCATCGAAGTATGGTGGCTTGTTACTGTAGTGTGAATCAGCTGATCCTGCATTATTGATGCTAGACATTCTAGATCGTTAGCTCTGAAGTAAAAACACTCCAAAAATATGAGCAACCAAGCTCTGATACCAATTGTTGAATCTAGCAATATCACCTAGAGGGGGGTGAATAGGTGATTTAAAGAGATTTTAATGATATGATGCGGAATTAATAATCAAATCAAAATGTATGCAGAATCAAAATCTGAACAAGTGAAATTAGAGATTCTAATTGTGAGCAAATTATGAATCTGAATGCAAATATGCAACTTCTGAGCAAGCAGATTCTGAATGCTAAGGCTGGCGTGCAAAACACAAAGATCAGAGTTATGAGATAGAGAAACTTGCACACAACAGTTATAGTGGTTCGGCTTATATCAAGCCTACGTCCACTCTCCCACGCTGACAGCCGATAGGCTGATTTCCACTATATATAATTGAGGATTACAAGAATCTGTATGCTTCTCACACGAATAACACAATAGCCTCTCAACACATGTAAGTGGTGTCTCTCGTGTACAAAAGAATAATCGCAAGTTTGAATCGCTCAAAGCTTTGGAATTTTTAGTTCGTCACCCTGCCCAATCGTCTTCGTTGATCCTCTTTTATACTCCTCTAACCTTGAACTAGCCGTTGGTCAAGGTGTCCCAAGGATCGCTCCTCAATCATTGATTGATCGTCATCAACCTTGATTAACGGAGACTGTATCAGAGAAGATCTTCTAGCCGTTGTAACAGAGTCTGAACGCTTCAGAGTCAGTCGCCCATACAACTGAGACTTCAGCTTTCCATAAGTAGAGTCAATCCAATCTTCAATATTCTTTGTATATGGAAGGTGTCATCCAACTGTAGATATTCTCCTGATTTGATGAGATAAGAATCCAGTCAATCAAATCATACAAACTTCCATAGATATCCTAGCCGTCTCGGAAACCTGCCATACGTGGGTCTTCAGAGTCTCTTATAAGACTGAGTCTGAAATTGTGTCTGAACATACTTCAGAGTCAGTTTACAACTGAAGTTCCTCTGATTCACTTCAGAATTAAGTAACGACTTTTGCTTCTGGAGGATCCTTACTGATGAGTCACATAAATCTTCTAGCCCATAGGTATTCAGATGCAGCTTCCTTGAAGTCTTTAAACGGAACTCTTCTTCATCTGAAGGCTTCAGAGACAACGCTCATCCTTCAGAGACAATTCCTCTTTCATCTGAACACCTTTACTTCTACAGACTTAGAAGTAGATACATGACATCTCTCTCTTGAGTCTGAACATCAGATCTGGATCTATATGAGCTTCTTTTCACAAACTCATCTCTGCAAAAGCAATTTCAATGTGTTAACTTAATTCTTGAATAGAAAAGGAAAGTTTTGTCAGAGTCAAAACATTCAGAGAGACAAACTTCTTCAACAATTTGAGAGAGTTGTCTGTATCCAGTCTCCGACATAGGAATTCTTCGTCAGCGAAAGGGCCAATGCTCCATGGTCTTAAAACAAAGTCTCCACCATCTTAATTTCCATCTTGGCAATACGATAGCTTCAGATAGTTATGGCCACCTTTGAATGACATCAAGATTTCTATCACATATTCTCACTCTCCCTGATCGTTTAGAAATCGTATATGCTTTCTTCTCTTCTTGAGTATGATTTACTTTAACCTCAAGCATCTTTTAATTTCGTGGAAGAATTCAGTTATTGAGATGTTCTATTTTCAACCTTGCCGTGTCTCTTCCACGGTTTCTCTTAATTCATCTTAATGGTAGGAAGGCCCCTGTCATTATCTTTTTTCATGATTTTGCCGATGAGTTCTAACTTTCCAAATGAGACAAACTCTCTTTTCTTTTCTGCTAAAAATTTCCCTTGTCGCCCTTTCAGGTCGTCTTTGGTTCTTCTATTTCACACCATGGTAAACCTATTCATGCAAGATTCCTTAAATTCTCTTTGTTAAAGGGTGAAATGGATTAAATCTCCTCGGGAACTAGTCCTAATCGATATTGCTCTATCAATTTCATGCAAAGCATTGCCATATTCTTCCGGTCATTGTCTCTCTCCTCTAAAATGCATTTGTTGTCAATTAGTCTCGTTGCCTTGATTAGGAGCTTTTCTGTCGCTTTCACTATTAGCCAATCTTCCATTAAGGTGGATTTCCAAAGGCCTCATAAGTTGATAGTCTTTGGTCCCAAAATGGCCTATTCCTTAACCCCATCACCCGTGGGTCGAAGCTGAGATCTTTGGTTTGTTTAGAGAGATAAATGCTTCTTCGGTCGAAGGCACTAACTTGGAGAGGGAATACAGGGCGTTTCCACATGTCTGCATCGTGAAAGCTTGCTATCAGGATCTAAATGCTTGGAGTCTGCAGAACACGCGGTTACCCGATACAAGAAAGCTGGTTTATTTGGAAATCGAGGAACCACTTCGTCTTTTGCAAGAGAAAACCAAATCCAAAGCTTCTCCTAACAAACGCCATAGCTATGTACGAGAACATGGTCAGCTGGTGCAAAATTTGGGGAAACAAGAAAACGGGAGGCCGGAGCTTACCTAAGATCTGGAAATCGCCTGACCAAGGCACGCTAAAGATCAACATCGATGGTTCTTTCATCCCAGATTCTTCTCAGGGGGCTATCACTTGTGTTTGTAGAGATTGTTTGGGTTAGTTAGTGGGAGGATTCGCGAAGACCACTTGAGCGAATTTAGCTGTGGAAGTGGAGGCAAGAGCAGCAGTGGAAACCCAAGTTTCCTTACCACACGAAGAAACAAAGACTTAGAATGGAGTCAGAAAATGAAGAAGTGATAAGGGCGCTTCTTTCTTCAGATTAGTTGAACTGGGAAATGAATGTTCTCATCAGTGAAGGGCGAGATCTGTAAGCTGGCTTTGCAAATATTAAGGTGGCCCATTGCAATAGGGAGACAAACAAAGTTGCAGGTTGGGTAGCCAAGGCCCAAAGAAATACAACTCTACCTAGAAATTGGATCCTTTATCCCCCTCAGGCTATGTGGGACTTGTTATGTTCTGAAGCTCTAGATATGTTTACACCAAACTTCCTTCGTCTAAGAATTTTTATTCGACCAAAAAAAAAAAAAAATCAAGGCTCCAAGTACGGGAGGTGCCTTGAAATCTTTTCATCCTCAAATTTTAGATTCCAAAATTCTAATAATACCATTCTCTCTTTTTTCCCCCTCTTAATTACTTGGGTTGAGGGGTAAATTAAACCCCAGCATTAATAACTAAAAGGAGTTTCGAAATGCAAAGGAGCCACTTTTGCTTTGCAGACAGCAACGCATGCTTGCTCGAAGAATTCGGCTTACGAGAAATTTGTTGATCAAATCTTTTGAATTGTATGCACGATCCAATTTTAATTCATAAAGTGTCAAAAAAAAAAAAGGGGGGGGGGAAGAGGGGGGGAATCAATCTATTCTCTTCCTTCCGCCAAAGTTTGAATCTCGATCTTGCTCCAATCTCCACCGCATCTAGCCGCGGTCGTGGAGCGCGCACATCGTTGATGCCAATTGATGAAAAAGACACAAAACGAGACCCACTTAAAGAAAGCACCCGCCTTTTTATTAAACGTCCTCTGTACAATATCGGTCGAGAGCGCACCTACACAAAAGCACACGGATACTTCTAGTGTGGCCAATCCGCAGTATTTCCACACTCTTCTTGTAAGAAAATATCTTACAATACAATATCTACATGTTTTATTCGCAATTATCTTCTCCTCAACGTCGCTGCCCCTGCTCAATTCCCTCGCACTGAATTATCCGCAGCTCTGTCAACGTGGCAATGCGGCGAACGCCATCTGGTAAAGAGGACAATCCAGGACAGTCTTCGATCTCCAGTGCTCTCAGAGAAGAACAGTTTTGCAGCCACTCGGGCAATCCGCTCAATTTGGGACAACGCGCAATTCTTATCCTCTGCAGCGTACTTGCAGAACCTTCGAGCCACCCGGGGAAAGAAACTAGTTCCGGCAATCCCTCGAATCTGATGGTTTGAAGCCTCGACATGGAGCGTGGCTCGTTACTTTCGCCTTCTGGCAGCCTCAAGCTCTTGCAGTTGTTAATCCAGAGATCCTCCAATGCCTCCAGATGCTTGATGCCTTGTGGTAAGGAGGCCAACTTCGGACAACTCCAAATGAACAACTTACGGAGCGACGTGAGCGACTGGATATCATCGAACAAGGCCTCCAAATTCTGGCACTCTTCAATGATTAGCCACCGCAGAGAGGTCAAGCATCCTATTCCACCCTCCGGGAGACGCTGCTGTTTCGTGGTAATATGCAAAACGCGGAGGCTGGTCATATTCTTAATGTCCGTGGGCAATTCCTCGAGTTCCCTGCAATGGCCAAGTCCTAAGTACTGCAGATTGCGAAGCTCGCAAACCGATTTGGGGAGCTTCTTAAGAGTTCTGTTGAACCATAAACTGAGAAACCTCAAATGTTTTAGACCGCCAATGGAACTAGGCAATTGGCAAAGCAAGAGTGATCTAGCCATAGCACTCGCAAGTGCTTGAATCGCGAAATGCACATCTCCAAAAAGAACTCCCCAGAGGAATCCTTCTCCAACATGATGGTACGAACGCCGGCTGAGTTTGCTCAAGTAGCAGCTTACTTGATCTTTTGATAGACCAATGGGTTGCGAAATGATATATGCCGAGTGGTCGGGGAGATATCCTGCGCCCACACTTTCATGTTGCACGATTCGGTTTGTGCCACCGAAATGGCAAGCTCGTGAATGAGGTCGTGCATTCGGAAGCTCATCGACGGATACTCTTCGTGGACATCATCGAAGAAGGATCTCGACCACAGCTCCTCCAAGTACTGCCGTCCAATCTCTTCCAGCTCCTGATTATTTCCGCTGGATTGATAAACCCGTTGGAGATCCACAGTTGGATCAAATCAAGGTTGTAGAACCGGTGGTTCTTCGGGAATATCGAGCAATAAGCGAAACATTGTTTCAGGTGAGACGGCATTAGATCGTAACTTATTCTCAGTGAAGTTAACGTGTCGTTTGTAATTGCCACATCTCACTATTTCTTACGTGTTCCCAATCGCTCCGGTTCTTTTTCTTTGAATACAACAAGCTTCCCAAAGTCTTCACCGCGAGAGGATTTCCCCCGCACTTGCTCACAATTTCCTTGGCGATCACCATAAGGTCAGGGTGATTCTGCTCTTGCGCTTGATCGAACGCGCACTTCACGAACAATGTCAAAGATTCCTCCGGCGAAAGGTTGGCCAAATCAACTGGAGAGACAGCGCTCATGATTTCGGCGATCAATTTATTCCGCGAAGTCACTATGACTTTACTCCCTACAGAAATACCTCCTAACAAATTTCTCAGTTCCACCCAATCATCCCTCTTCACTTCCCACACATCGTCCATCACGAACAAACACCTTTTGCGCTCCACGAGGTTTCTTAGGCGCTCTTGCAGCATTTCAAGTTTATCATATTTCTCTTTGTGACCAAGAGACTCGATGATGTCTCTTATTATCTTCTTAACTTCAAATTCTACTGGCATGGATAACCAAACTTTGTGATCAAAATGTTTGTTTACCCTGTCATCATTGTATACCAATGTAGCGAGAGTCGTCTTTCCGATACCCCCCATTCCAAGAATCGGAACGACTTCTATCATTCCAGCTCCACCGTCATCTGATCTCAGCAACAACTCTATATCCTTTCTTTTTCTTTGTTTCTTCCAATCACAGTCGAAGCGAGTACAAAAGAATGAGTTTCCCTCCGCGGAACTATGGTCTTTTCTTGAACATTACTCGACAAGTTGAACTTAGTTTTCTCTTCATTAATCACATCAAGTCTCTTTCCCAGCTCTTTCATTTTGTGTGCCATCTTAAACTGGAAAATGAAGTTGGATAGCCATGAGGACAAGTAGCGTACCTTCCTTTGAGGGTCAAGTGCTCAGTCAACCTCGCCCGCCTCCATAAAGCCCTGGTTTCGAATTCGTCTAGCACGTCATCGACATCATAGCAGAAGTTTTTAAGCTCCGACAGCCAACGTCTCACAGCTGTTTCTTTTATTTGCTTTTGCTCGGCATCGGCAAGTACCTCCTGGATCATCTTTAGCGTGCTCTCGAGTTTCTCTCGGTCATCCCTAACGCCACAAACCAGTTGAATTTCTTCAACAGCCGATGAAGCTAGTTTCTCCACGAGAGGTCCGAGGATGCTCGAGACAACGTCAGTCATGGTTGTGATTAGTGTTATTGGCTTTCGAGGAGGTTTGGCGTAACTGCTATGCAGAAAGAAGCTAGTTATCAGGAGAGAAGCATGATAGCAAAGAAACATGATTTTTTGCCAGGTAATATTGGCAAAGACATAGCAATACACATGGTGCAATGGAGGGGGTCCAACGTCATTCCAAACTGTTGCATGGTTCATTCAATTCTTATTGGAAATCTGCAAGCAATTCAATGCCGTTCTTCCAAACCCCATTGATTCAGCAGAAGCCTTACCTAGAAGTTACAGAAGATGGAACAAAGAAAGCGTAGATCTGGAGAGAGATAGAACTCACCCATCACCAGCCTGGATCCGCCGAAGAACAGAGCCCTAAACGGTTCTTTTGTAGCAGGAAGCTTCGTTGGGCCGATCGCAGGTGTCCTCCGAGGCACTTCAGGCGTGCTACTTGATGGATTTGCTAAAAATCCAAGCTTTATCTCCGATCCAAGCCGAGGCGACTGCTCTGGTGGAGGTTGAAAGTCTTCAGAACTAGAAGCTAAGAGAAGCTGTGCTTGGAGTCGGACAGCAAAGTCTTGGTCGACGCTGTACTTGGAAGAGATATTATCCCATGGGAGATTGAGGCTCTAGTTCTGGAGGGCCGAGCCCATCTTTGCCTATTCAAGAACATATCCGTGGCCCATTGTGGTAGATCCGGAATCAGGTCACTGATTGGATAGCTAAAGCCTTTCGCTCAGATTCTCTATCAGTCGTATGATTGTCTAAGCCCCCCAAAACGAAAAGGTCATGTACCTGTGCTGAGACAGTATATGGTAACAAGTATCTCAGTTCCTGTAAGCATCTTTTGCAGAATATGTATCAAGTTTGTAGTCTGAAATAATTGTAGGAAGCTCAGTGCTGCCGTGGACAGCTATTGTGCATTTAAGTCCCGTCCCATGTGATCCCTAGCTGTAATTATTGCTAACTCTTGCATGAAAAGGAGCTTCTACGTCTGTCCATACTGGATTCTTTCAATGCGTGCTTCATATTTATGTTGGAAGCCTCCTTGGCTCACGAATGTTATGGTTCAATTAGATCTTCAATCAGATTTATGCATCTCCTAAATTCTGACACCCTCTATTCTCTGAACTTCATCATGTAGCTCGCCCGTGGCTTTCATCACGAGCTTTGTTTCCTTGTTTGCTCTGGTCATTGCCATAACTTAAGATCTTCCATATGTAGAAGGAGATCACAAGTGAGTTGCTTCCTTATGCTGCAATTGATGCTAGGTCGACAAATGTATGTAGAGAGTCCAAGTGTCTGAAATTATATTGAGATCATTAAAATGTGCATTTTCTTTTTCACCATCTTAGAATATTTTAAGTTCCCTTGTTATTCTACCATTATTGTCCCTTAGTTTGCTTGCTATCTCTAGCTCTAGCAGTCATTATGGCTTCTTTGTCTCGTGTGCAGATGGACAGGACTTTCGTGAATGACTGCTACAAATTGAACCTGAATGGCTGATATAGTTTCTTTTTTGTAGGTTTATATCAACTTTGCAACCAAGCTTGGGGTTAGAAACATTGCTTTCCTTGGCTTAGGGCTGCTTCTGCTAAATTATGTCGTTGTTATATTTGCTATAGTGTACGTGCCTCAAGTGTACGTTCTACATAGTATCTTTAATTTCTTTGACAAAAATGACAGTTAATGCTTTGTTTGGGAGGGTGGGAAATTGTGGTAGGGGAAGAAAGACTTTAATTTTCCGCTCCTTTTTTTTTTGTAACCGAGGTTTCGGGCGGCTAGCGAGCTTATGCTCAGACAGCGGTGGAGACCTGACTAGTCCTCGGGGGGAGCTAGTGCAGCAACCCATCGCCACAGCTCCCTACTTAAATTATCCAGTGTTAGTGCGAACGCAACCGAGTCCTCCTGCGAGAAATCTGCAGCGGAGAGGAGTCGAACTTTCGACCTCGTAGGTACAACACCTGCGTCAGTCTAGTCGCCCAACCCACTCGACCACCAGTGGGTGGGTAACTTTCCGCTACTCTTTCATCTCACAAAAATCTTAAATTTATCTTCTTTTCCCACACCCACCGCCCAACTCTTCCAAACAGAGCCTAAAAGTTTACTACTAAAGTAGACATTCTACAGGCTTTCATACGTAGCCTAATGATACCTGCACATTCAATCCTGGCGTTGGGCTTGATTTTTCAGATTTGTTTAAGATTTGCCACTTCATAGAGATAATAATCATGTTTTTCTTTTTACAGTCATGCAATTACTATTACTCTGATACGTGTGAGCTTCTTTCGCTGCTTGTATGTATTTCCATTACAGTTTTCTTTGCTAAGGAAGGAAACGAGAAGGACAAAAACACCCTTTCCACTTCTCGACCATTATTTGAATTTGGTGTAGCCTCGGAATTTAATAATTCCTTTACTTTCTGTAAGAACTAGTTTTCCCATGATGGTGACAACTAAAATTGGTTCTAATATTGTCCAGGAAACCTAAAGGACAAAATATCTTACAATCGCTGGTCCACTCGCCTGGTTCTCCTAATTGTTCTATTTCTGATGCAGTAACACACCATTCTTGTTCTGCTATGCAATGTTTTGTTTTATTAGGTATGACTGCATTGAACATTGCTTATTCTATCAGCTTTATATAGTTTGACTGTTCCTTCTGCTGTCCCCTTGCTCTATAATTTGTGGTGACAAAGAATCATATTAGCTTGTTGTTTCTACTATGTTAAAAGAAGCGCACTCATCAAAAGTTTTAGCCAATAGGTTGTGGACCAATTAAGATATATCAACTACTCAGCATCATATCAATTTTCTGGTGCAGAATTTTTTTAGTGCAGTTTATACGTGCATCTCAATAGATAATTTACCACTTCTCTATATATTGCTTCCTAAAGAAAGAGATAACCCAAAATTTAAATTACATCATTAGTTTCTAAACAAAATATTCTTTACACATGATTGTTTGGAAATGTAAAGTAGAGATCTTACCTTTCTTGAAGGTACATAGGTCCTTTAACCTCAAGTTATCGTGTTTCCATGCGTGGAAAATTCAGGGCTTACAAATGACAATGCCTTCTTTGAGCACCATAAAATGTTGATTTTCAGATAGTGAAAAACAATTCCAAAAATTATCCTAATTGAGTTAATGAAAATCGGATCATGCATTTTTTATAATCTTCGAGCGGGAAATTTAAGGATACATATGAGAAAATTAAACCGGTTATGTTTTTCACAGAAAATTGCAAAGTGGCCCTTTAACCTCTCTTTGGTTCTCTATACACACACACTGTCAATCTATTCAAGAGTCAATATGTCCTTTAAATTCTCTTTTTTGAACGGGTGAAATGGATTAAATCACCTTGGGAACTAGTCCTAATCGATACTTCTCTATCATTTCCGTGCAAATTGTCATTGCAAAGAGTCTTGGGTCATTGTCGCTCAATTACAAGCGGTAGTCAATTAGTCTCAGTTAGCGTCGATTGGACTTGAGCAGCTTTCAGTAGGTCGACAACGGTTCATTCTTGCCGATGCCGATGCTTCGTAAGTCATAGTCAATTGCCCCAAAATACCTATCCTTAATCCCTCAACACGTGTTGAGCAGTCGGGTGTTGTCCGTAGAATCCATTTTTCAAAAGATTTTACAATTTACATATTTCTCAATAAAAAAACATGAAAGGTTATCACATACATGTCAATGGGCCTAAGAAACCTCATTGTGAATCAAGACTTTGTGGTTTATTTGGAAATCGAGGAACCACTTTGTCTTCCGTCCAAAGCTTCTCCTAACAAACACCACAGCGATGCACGAGAACATGGTCAGCTAGTGCGAAATTTGGGGAAACAAGAAAGCAAGAGGCCGGAGCTTATCTCGGATCTGGAAACCGCCAGACCAGGGCACGGTAAAGATCAATGTCGAAGGTTCTTTTGTCCCAGATTCTTCTGAGGGAGCTATCGCTTGCGTTTGTCGAGATTTTTTGGGTCAGTTGGTGGGAGGATTCGCGAAGACCATTCACGCAAATTCGACTGTGGAAGTGGAGGCAAGAGCAGAAGTGGAAACCCTGTGTTTCCTTACCGTACGAAGAAGCGAAGGCTTAGAACTGGAGTCCGACAATGAAGAAGTAATAGGGGCACTTCTGTCTACAGATTAGTTGAACTGGGAAGTGGACATTCTTATCAGTAAAGGGCGAGATCTGTTCGTGGGCTTTTCAAATGTTAAGGTGGCCCATTACAGTAGGGAGACGGGCAAAGTTGCGGATTGGGTAGCCAAGGCCCAAAGAAATAGAAGTCCACCGAGCAATTGGATCCTTTATCCCCCTCATGTTATGTGGGACTTGTTATGTTCTGAAGCTCCACATGTGTTCACACCAAGCTTCCTTCGTTAAATGCTAAGAATTTTTATTCGACCAAAAAAAAAAAAATCAAGGCTCCAAGTGTGGGAGGCACCTTGAAATCTTTTCATCCTCAAATTTTAGATTCCAAAATTGTAATAATGCCATTCTCTTTTTTTCCCCCCGCTTAATTACTTGTGTTGAGGGGTAAATTAAACCCCAACATAGATAATTAAATGGGGTTTCAAAATGCAAAGCAGTCACTTTCGCTTTGCTTTGCTTTGCAGATAGCAACGCATGCTTGCTCGAAGGATTCGGCTTACGAGAAAATTATCGATCAAATAAACAGTCTGAAAGTCACTGAATGAAAAATCATTTGAATTGTGCGCACGATTCAATTTTAATTCATAAACGTGTCAAAAAAAAAAAACAGAAGGGGGGACTTTGCTCGTACCGAAGAATCAATCTAATTCTCTTCCTCCCGCCAAAGTTTGAATGTCGATCTTCCTCTAATCTCCCCCGCATCTAGCCGCGGTCGTGGAGCGCGCAACATCGTTGATACCAATTGATGAAAAGGACGCAAATTCCACTTAAAGAAAGCACACGCCCTTTTATTGAAGGTCCTCTGGACAATATGGGTCGAGAGAACTCTTTACGCAAACTTACACAAGCACACATTTCTAGAGTAGCCAACCTGTTAGCCACCCATCTCCACACTCTCCTTACAAGACAATTATCTTTCACAAGCACGCGGATATTTCTTCTTCAGCATCGTTGCCACTGCTCATCAATTCCCCCGCAACCAGATATCCGCAGCTTTGTCAACGTGGCAATGCGGCGAATGCCATCTGGTAAAGAGGACAATCCAGGACAGTTTCTGATCTCCAGTGTTCTCAGAGAAGAACAATTTTGCAGCCACTCGGGTAATACCCTCAATTTGGGACAATCCTCAATTGTCATCCTCTCCACTGTACTTGCAGAACCTTTGAGCCACCCGGGGATAGTATCTATTTGCGGCAATTACTCGAGTCTGATGGTTTGGAGGCTCGACATGGAGCGTGGCTCGTTACTTTCGCCTTCTGGCAGCCTCAAGTTCTCGCAGGCGCTAATCCAGAGATCCTCCAATGCCGTCAGATTCTTGATGCCTTTTGGTAAGGAGGCCAACTTCGGACAACCTATGATGGCCAACTTACGGAGCGACGTGAGAGATTGGATATCATCGAACAAGGCCTCCAAATTCTCGCACCCTCCAATGAATAGCCACCGCAGAGAGATCAAGCATCCTATTCCACCCTCCGGGAGACGCTGCTGTTTCGTGGTTATCCCAAAAAGCGGAGCCTGATCATATTCTTAATATCTGCAGGCAATTCCTCGAGTTCCGTGCACGCCAAAAGGTCTAAGCACTGTAGATTGCGAAGCTTGCAAACCGATTTGGGGAGTTTCTCGATAAAATTGTTGCCGTATAAACTAAGAAACCTCAAATACTTTAGACCGCCAATGGAACTAGGCAGCTGGTCAAACAAGGAGCCCTCTAGCCATAGCACTCGCAAGTGCTTGCATCGCGAAATGCACGTCTCCGGAAAGAACTCCCCAGAGGAACCCTCCTCCAACAAGATGGTACGAACGCGGCTGAGTTTGCTCAAGTAGCCAGTTACTGCATCTTTTGATAGAGGAGATGGGTCGGGAAATGATATATGCCGAGTGGTCGGGGAGATATCCTGCGCCCACACTTTCATGTTGCACGAATCGGTTCGTGCCACCGAAATGGCAAGCTCGTGAATAAGGTCGTGCATTTGGAAGAGCAGCACCGGATAATCTTCCAGGACAACATCCAAGAAGGATCTCGACACACAGCTCCTCCAAGTACTGCCGTCCAATCTCTTCCGGCTCCTGCTTATTTCCGCTGGATTGGATAAACCCGCTCGATATCCATAGTTGGATCATATCAAGGTTGAAGAACCTGGTTTCTTCGGGAATATCGAGCAATAAGCAAAACATTGTTTCAAGTAAGACGGCATTAGATCGTAACTTATTCTCAGTGAAGTTAATGTGTCATTTGGTAATTGCCACGTCTCACTATCTCTTACATGTTCCCAGTCACTCCGGTTCTTTTCCTTCGAATACAACAAGCTTCCCAAAGTCCTCAACGCGAGAGGATTTCCCCGCACTTGCTCACAATTTCCTCGGCTATCACCATAAGATCAGGGTGATTCTTCTCTTGCCCTTGATCGAACGCATACTTCATGAACAATGTCAAAGAATCCTCCTGCGAAAGGCTCTCCAATTTCACCAGAGGTACGGTGCCCATGATTTTGGCGACCGGTGTATTCCGCGACGTCACGATGACTTTACTTCCTTCGGAAACGCCTCCTAACAAATTTCTCAATTCCACCCAATCCTCCCTCTTCACTTCCCACACATCATCCATTACGAACAAACACCTTTTGTGCCCCACGAGGTTTCTTAGGCAATCTTTCAGCATTTCAAGTTTATCAGATTTCTCATTGTGACCAAGAGACTCGACGATGTCTGTTATTATGTTCTTAACTTCGAATTTTACTGGCATGGATAACCATAACGTGTGATCAAAATGTTTGTTTACCCTATCATCATTGTATACCAATTTAGCGAGAGTCGTTTTTCCGACACCCCCCATTCCAAGAATCGGAACGACTGCTATCGTTCCAGCTCCACCATCATCCGATCTTAACAACAATTTTGTTATCATTTCTTTTTCTTTGTCTCTTCCAAACACATCCGAAGGGATTACAAAAGAGTGAGTTTCCCTCCGCGGAACTATAGTCTTTTCTTGAACATTACCCGACAAATTGAACTTAGTTTTCTCTTCATTGATCCCATCAAGTCTCTTTCCCAGCTCTTTCATTTTATGTGCCATCTTAAACTGGAAAATGAAGTTGGATAGCCACGAGGACAAGCAGCGTACCTTCCTTTTAAGCGTCAAGCGCTCAGTCAACCTCGCCCGCCTCCACAAAGCCCTGGTTTCAAATTCGTCTAACACGTCCTCGACAGCATAGCAAAGTCTTTAAGCTCCAACAGCCAACGCCCCACGGCTACTTCTTTTATTTGCTTTTGCTCAGCATCTGCAAGCACCTCTTGGATCATCTTTAGTGTGTTCTTGAGCTTCTCTCGGTCATCCTTGACGCCACGTACCAATTGAATTTCTTCAACAGCCGATGAAGCTAGTTTCTCCACGAGAGGTCCGAGGATGCTCGAGACAGCGTCGGTCATGGTTGTGGTCGGGGTTATTGGTTTTCGAGGAGGGTTGGCGTAACCGCTATGCAGGAAAGAAGCTAGTCATCAGAAGGATAGGAAAGAGGCACGGTTTTTTGCCAGGTTTTATATAGGCAAAGACATAGCAATACATGTGGTGCAATGGAGTGAGTCCAACGTTATTCCAAACTGTTGCATGGTTCACTCATTTCTTGTTGAAAATCTGCAAGCAATTCGATGCGGTTCCAATTAGATTTGGAATACCTTCGTCTGATGGAAGAAAAAGCAAAAGTGGCCTGAGTCCTGCTACCTTTCTCTTTAGTCATTACCATATTCCTTTCTTTGCTACTCTGTTTCTTGTAAGACAAATATGCGCACAGAGAAGAATAAGCTCCTTTTCATTGCTTGATCCCTATATTAGATGCCCACTCTTCCGCCCTTCTACAAGACTCAGAATGATTGGTTTACAAGTATGTGCTGTTTTCCTCCACAACTTTGAAATTTTGAAAAAGGCCGCAATGGGCGAAGCGTTGCAGCCTTCGGGTCGCTGAAGAAGAAAACTTGAAGAAAAAATAATAAATGATATTAAAAAAAATATTAAAATTGTCCACTTCAGTATCGACAGTGCCACATACGATGGCCATTGTCCACGTCAACTATTTCCTTCTACAAGACTCTGATTGGTTCGCAAGTATGTGCTATTTTCCCTCCACAACTTTGAAATTTTGAAAAAGGCCGCAGCGGGAGAGTTGTTGCAGCCCTCAAGCCGCTAAGAAGAAAACTTGAATAAAAGAATAATAAAAAAAATAACAAAAATATATTAAAATTATCCACTTTAGCGCCGATATGATAGCCGGCCTCCACGTTAACTATTTTTTACTAGCAAAAAGTACAAAGATTTAGGTTCTAATTGGCAAACTTAGAAGGTTTAAGATTGAATTAATAAAAGTACAATATGTTCATGACTTTTTTGGATAAATTTTCCATATCTAAAAATAATAAACTTCTATATCATATTAAAAACCTATCAATTAAAGTTAGTTGTTTCGTTTGACCCAAAAAAAAAAAAAGTTAGATGTTGTAGATGTGTTTATGGAATGTAGTTGTTCGAGGAATACCTGAAAAAGTGATGTAGGTAATGAATGCAAATACTCGTACTAAAGTGATGAAAGCATAAAAAAATGAATTGTGATTTTATAGCAAATCCAAAAGAACTTGCAAAGTGGGGTAAAGAAACACCAGGCATATATGATGAGTAATTAATAAAACAAAGAATCTAAACTCGTCAACATAATCCATAACTTCTCCGTGCATTGCTTCCTAGAGCCGGTGATCATTGACCAGGCAAACAAGATGAATTGGAAAAGTACAAATAGCATAATTAAGATTACGAATTACACGGGTTAATTACATGAGTTAAATTTTTTTTACATTGTTCATGTTGAGGGGTAAATCAACCACCAAAATACAAAGTCCAGCGTTAAGATTCTTGTGGACGATGCACGAAGCAGGATTCTCCCTCTCTCTCCCATGGAGCTCTCAGTGTCTCCTTCGTCTTCCCTCCGCATTCCGGCCATAACCACTCTCCGCAGCTCCGCCTCATCTCACCGTCGGAATGGGGGCGGCAGCAAGCCGACGTGCCAATGCTCCACCAGTCTCTACCTCAAGCTCTCCCAGAGTTCGCCTTCGCCCGGCGCGTCCAGTCCGAAAAGCCGGTCCAGACCTGCCCCGAGAAGATACAACGGGAAGAACCTTATCCGGGTACGCAACTTCCGCTTCGCGTCAATTTCACTACGGAGCTTCCGGGTGTTAGCTAGTCGTGCGGGTCCGTGATCGTCGAATTAACGAGACATCCGTCGATTGGGCTCTTGGGTGCGATAGATAAGCTGAAATGTCCATTTGTCTTGGAGGAAGAGGAGTGAACTCGTCGCGGCCGCTTGTTTAATTGGGAAAAAAAAATTGCACTTCACAGGCTATTCATCATTTCACTAGATGACAAGTTGGGCAACATAACATTGAATTTGCACAATTGCGAAGATGAGGATAATGGGAATTGGATGGAATGGATGAAATGCTGCTGTAGTATCGGTGCCATACCATGAGGGGTGGCGGCTGGTTCTGCCTGGAATTTAGGGATGAGATGTTATGTGACTGGAATATATGGTCCTACTTATCACGTTGCCGAGGGCAAGCGAGCAGCTCAACATTAAGACTCTAATTGGTGGGTGCTGTTTAATGAAGATATTTGATTGGTTGGTCCAACGCCCAAAGAGAAATGGAAAAACAGTTTAGGTGTTAATTTTTTCTCTTTCAAGGGGGCGGTTGCAATTGTCCATCTTTTTGTATCGGCTTGAGTGTAT
Organism: Psidium friedrichsthalianum; assembly: GCA_019149425.1. Classification (NCBI taxonomy): domain Eukaryota; kingdom Viridiplantae; phylum Streptophyta; class Magnoliopsida; order Myrtales; family Myrtaceae; genus Psidium; species Psidium friedrichsthalianum. Next base: position 26,672 of record JAGVVM010002635.1, read on the forward strand.
ACTAAGAGTTATCCATCAAAGTGTATTTGGTGTAGTAGCAGTTTTCACTAGAAAAAAGAAGCTTTGACACCTTTAGTGTGTCTTGATATCAAACTAAAGAAGATATGTAATGGGCAACTTGATGAGGAGTGTTCTCTCTAACCCGAGCCAAAATAATTGTTGGTCAATTGTCATTACGCACCTTGAATAAGAAGAACAATCACAGCCGAGGTTTTAAAAAGTTGATCAAAATAATTCTTTTTTTTTTTGGGGGGGGGGGGGGGGGGGGGGGGGGGGTGGGGTTGGGTTTGGCTGCGTGGTTGCAATTATCCATCTTCTTGTATAGACTTGAGTATGTACTAAGAATATCCACTTTTTCATGTAGTAGCAGTTTTCATTAGGAAAAAAAAAAAGAAGCTTTGATACCTATAGCGTGTCTTGTTATCAAACTAAAGAAGATATGTAATGAACAACTTGATCAGGAGTGTGTTCTTTAACCCGAGCCAAAATAATTTGTTGGTCAATTGTGGTAGAGCACCTTGAATAAGAAGAACAATCACAGCTGAGATTTAAAAAGTCAATCAAAGAGTTTCCTTATGCACGATTCTCGATCAACTACTTGGCAAAGCTTCAGTTACATATATGTCGGAATATGCATGATCACACATTTTCGTTCAACCGACATTCCTCGTGTTCTAGAGTCTTTCTAGTTTACTTGTGCCGTAATTGAGTGTGTGCATTCTGCTAGGCCTGTGCTCAAGTTGGAGCAGCTGGATCTGATCCTATATTGAGTAAAGTCTCTGCTTTTAAAGATGCATGTTGGAGATTTTTAAGACCTCATACAATAAGAGGAACAGCTCTGGGTTCCTTGTAAGTATTCTTTTCCTGCTGTCATAGTTATTTCCAATTAGCTGATAATAGCACTTTAGTTTTTATTATGTTTTGTCTCTCCCTGCTTGCCCCAGTTTACTTGAACTTATTCTTGCTCATCAACAGTTCATTGGTGGCTAGAGCTCTGATCGAGAACTCACACCTGATAAAGTGGTCGCTTCTGCTTAAAGCATTCTCTGGTCTTTTTGCTCTAATATGTGGGAACGGATATATTGTCGGCATCAATCAGATATACGATATCGGCATTGACAAGTATGTAGTGCTTGTTTGAGCATTGTTTTATTAAATTCTGTCTGGCTAGATGGGCATTGGTTACTGCATCACTATTAATAGTATGAGAAGAACTGAAAAACTACAAGATATTGGAACTGAGAAACAGAGCAAAAGTTCTTCTGGCCTTAGCATGGATATTTGATGTGAGAAAAAAATGAGTACGTTCATAATGGAACAATGTGGCGTCCCAATTTTTAGTGGACATCAGATTTAGGTCCGTGTTTGAGGTACCATGCAAGCATTCACGGTTCATTGGAGGTCCATTTTTTTAACTAACCTTTTTTTATGCGTTTGCTTTTGAGGATCAATGTCCCCAACTTCCTCTCCATTTTTATGATTATCCTTTTTATCTTATTTCAGGGTCAATAAACCTTATTTGCCTATAGCAGCTGGAGATCTTTCGGTTCAACATGCCTGGCTTTTGGTGATATTTTTTGCAGTGATTGGCCTGTTGATCGTTGCTTCAAACTTTGGATCATTCATCACTTCTCTTTACAGTCTGGGCCTTTTTCTTGGAACCATCTATTCTGTTCCTCCTTTTAGGATGAAGAGATTTCCTGTTGCAGCATTTCTTATTATTGCCACGGTACAATTTCTTCCTTATTTTTCTTAAAATTGAATATCTTAAAGTTGCTTCATCTTTTTGTGCCTTGCTGGAAGATTATGGCTGTACAACCTGATGAGCTTTGCTTTGGGTAGAATCTTTCTTCACTACTTTCTTCTTTTAGCACGAAATGGTTAGGTGAAGTGAAACGAGGATAAAAAATTTTAGGTTGGAAATCTGTCTGGTTATTTCGCTCAATCTTGAAATATTTACTCATCCGAATCACGTGGAAAAACGAGTTTATGTGTAGGCATTCACAATGGGAATACCATGTGGAATAATAGACATTGCTCTGTGCTACTGGGGATACTCTACACATATTGGTATCATAACAGATAAAGTATTGGTATATGTCTTTACCAAAAAAAAAAGTATTGGTATATGACCTTTAAGGCTATAACCAAATCTTAGAAGAAAAATTTGTCAAAACGTTTGGCAAGTCTTACTCTGTCCACAGACTCGCTCGCACTTATGATACTGCACATAAAAAGCAATAGGGTATTCTTTTATGCATTGACTTATCCAAGTACTCTCCACATTGCGATAGTTTTGCATAGTCTACATGTCCCAAATTCAGAAGTATGACCTGCCAAAACCCTGCAATATGGTCAGAGTAACATAACATATCGAAGGGCAGTATATAGAATAAACACTTGCCAAAGTTGTTGGTCATGTTTGTACCTTAATCATGTGATGGGTGTACATGGTGATGGATTTTAGAAATGTAAATGTTTCTATCAGATCACTTCTTCAAACGATTGAGCATTTTAATACAAAGGGGTAAAAGGGTATTCAGCTATCTCTGTGTTCCCTTTCTCCATTTTTGCGTTCTTCCTGCCATCTCTACTTTTAGCTCTTAGTTTCATTGTTCAACTTCACTCATGAAATTAATGAACTCCTTCTCTACTTTTGGCTTTTTATAACCTTTTTGTATGAGTGCCTTGTTATACATTGTTTAAAAGTGTTGTCGTATCATTGGCTCACTGGGGTTTTTCAATGAGTAGAGAATTATACTTCAATGGCCTGAAATGAAAGATATGCTATGAGAGACGGACTTAATAATTCCTTTATCTAAATGGTATGTGTCTTCAATTTACTTGAGAAGTATTTTCTACATTGATCTAAGGTCAGTTTTTTGTTTACATCCACCTGTTTTTAGTGATTATTGGCTTAGCAAATGTCAGATGCAGGAAATAAGTTGAGAAAATTGAAGGGGAACTTGTTTATACAACTGGAGGTCTTTCCTAGTCTCGTACTTCAAGATACTGTCGTGAACTTTAGACTTGACAGTTTCTGTTAGATGTCTGGTTATATGACTCTGAAATGATTTGCATGTGCATTGTCTAGTTGTCAAATTCAATGTCATCGTTTCTGGCTATTTCAGCTTAAAGCAGTTTTACGAGTGCGTAATATTTTCTTTATTCTGGGTTGGTATAATGATTTGTGAATCCTGATTGGTGATGAATAAAATATCGGAATCAGTGAGAAATAAAGTTCTTATTTGACGTCCACATACTATAACGATTCAATAAGCTTTCTATCTATGTCTAAGAAACGAATTATATGCATTACTGGTATCTGCAGGTACGAGGTTTCCTTCTAAATTTTGGTGTGTATCATGCCACAAGAGCTGCGCTTGGACTACCTTTTGAGTGGAGGTGTGTCTATGCCTTGCACATTGTGTCGGTACTTTAATATTCTATATAAAGGAATTAGAGTAGCGCATGTGACTGAAGTTGAGTTATATACGCCTGCCAAATTAGAATGAACCTTGTCACCTGAAGATATGAAAACAAAAAGGTGATGTACCTGTGCTAAGACAGCATACAGTAACAAGTATCGCAGTTCCTTTAAGCATCTTTTGCAGAATATGTATCGAGTTTGTAGTCTGATTCTTATGTCTGAAATAACTGGAGGCAGCTCAGTGCTGTAGTGGACAGCTATTGTGCAGTTTAAGTCCCTTCCCATGTGATCCCCAGCTGTAATTTTTGCTAACTCTTGTATGAAAAGGAGCTTCTGTGTCTGTCCATGCTGGATTCTTTTAATGCGTGCTTCATATCTACGTTGGAAGCCCCCTTGGCTCACGAATGTTATGGTTGAATTAGATCTTCAATCAGATTTTTGCATCTCCTAAATTCTGACTCACCCTCTGTTCTCTGAACTTCATCATGCAGCTCGCCCGTGGCTTTCATCACAAGCTTTGTTTCCCTGTTTGCTCTGGTCATTGCCATAACTAAAGATCTTCCAGATGTAGAAGGAGATCGCAAGTGAGTTGCTTCCTTATGCTGCAATTGCTGCTATGTCTTCTCCCTGTAATTTTGTGTGGGAAAAATCAATTTATCGTCAATGTCAGGTTGTATGAGTTCTTATGCTGAGGATAAAGCAGCCAATCAACAAATGTATGTAGATAGTCCCAGTGTCTGAAATTATATTGGGATCTTTAGAATGCGCATTTTCTTTTTCACCATCTTAGAATATTCTAAGTTCCCTTGTTATTTTGCCATTATTGTCCCTTAGTCTGCTTGCTATCTCTAGCTCTAGCAACTGTTATGGCTTCTTTATCTTCTTGTGCAGATGGACAAGACTTTCGTGAATGACTGCTGCAAATTGAATCTGAATGGCTGATATAGTTTCTTTTTATAGGTTTCAGATATCAACTTTTGCAACCAAGCTTGGGGTTAGAAACATTGCTTTCCTTGGTTCAGGGCTGCTTCTGCTAAATTATGTCGCTGCTATATTTGCTGCAGTGTACATGCCTCAGGTGTATATTCTACGTAGTATCTTTAATTTCTTTGACAAAAATGACAGTTAATGCTTTGTTTGGGAGGGTGGGAAATTGCGGTGGGGGAAGAAAAACTTAACCTTCCCCTCCCTTTTCATCTCGTAAAAATCTTAAAGTCATCTTCGTTTTCCACACCCACCTCCCAGCTCTTCCAAACGGAGCCTAAAAGTTGACTACTAAGGTGGACATTCTACAGGCTTTCAGGCGTAGCCTAATGATCCCTGCACATTCAATCCTGGCATTGGGCTTGATTTTCCAGGTTTGTTTAAAGTCTACCCCTCCATGGAGATAATAATCATGTTTTTCTTTTATAGTCAAGCAGTTACTATTAATCTGATACGTGTGAGGTTCTTTCGCTGCTTGTATGTATTTCCATTATAGTTTCCTTGGCTAAGGAAGGAAATAAGAAGGACAAAACACCCTTTCCACTTCTCAACCATTATTTGAATTTGGTGTAGCCTCGGAATTTAATAATTCCTTTACTTTCTGAAAGAACTAGTTGTCCCATGATGGTGACAACTAAAATTGGTTCTAATATTGTCCAGGAAACCTAAAGAACAAAATATCTGACAATCGCTGGTCCACGTGCCTGGTTCTACTAATTGTTCTATTTCTTGTTTTATTAAGTACGACTGCACTGAACATTGCATATTCTAACAACTGCTCTGAACATTGCTTATTCTAACAACTGCTCTGAACATTGCTTATTCTATCAGCTTTATATAATTTGACTGTTTCTTCTATGTTAAAAGTATAAAAATGCATCTGCCAACAATTTTATTGGCATCTTACTGTAATTTCTATGTACGGGTACAATGGCATTGCTCACAGCTGTGGTATGCACGTGTGTGATTTTCAACCAAAGCATTTGCTTGACTACTTCCTGTGTCGAACATACTTGGAAAATTTCTCTTTTTTTAGCTTAAAAAAGAATTCACTTTAATCGATCGATGAAATCAGAGGAGATGTCAATATATTGAGGATGTTAAGTATGAGAAATACACCTCAGTTTTAAGTTGCTTTTTAAACCATCTAATGCTAGGTTGTAGGTCTCAAGGATTATCCATGACGATATATCTGATAGAGAGCCTTTCCTAAACAGATAATGTTAAGCATCTCATGCTATGACTGTGATATGTATGTTTATGCTTCCCTTTGTTTGATGCACCATTGCACTGTCCAAGAAACTTTGCTCTCTTATGATAGTCTTGTGGTGCCTTTTTGTACTGACATTAATTTGTGCTCTGAAGTACGGGTTATCTCTATTTCTTTCAGGCATGGGTGTTAGAACGAGCGAACTACACAAAGGTAAAGGCATAGTTTATTTTTCACAGAAGTAATGCTTTCCCACAACCCCACAGGTGAAATGATTTGATTGGTGTCTCTGGGTTTTCTGATTCTGTTGTATCATGGATAAGGAACTCTCAATCAATGGCTCGAGAAATTGATAAAGTAGTAGTTATCAATCTGCAGCTTGATAATGCATATTGTCTATCAGCTAATTGAGTACTATGATCCAAGCTCTAAAAAAACGAATAAAACCAGCATTAAGCCTATGCAATGTGCAGAAATCATTGCAAAAATATTGAAATGGAAAACGCGTAGAATCGAGAAATTAACAGCAGCTATGAAAGATAGAAATTTTAACTGCTCTTGACAATAGATTTCTCTGTACACTTGTCACGACAATCAGAAAATCACGCTATGTAAGGTTATCTCATGGCTGCTAGTGGATCATAACTGAACTGCTACTCAAATAACATTGATAGATTTGACAAAATTCAACTATTTTTAACTTTTTTCTCAATGTCAATGTGTAAGAACAGTGGTTTCGACCCCAATAAAAAAAAATGTAAAACCAGTGGAGACCTTCAACATCATCCAGGCCAAATATGGTTTCCACATCTCCATTCGTGAACCTCCTTGTTGGCAAACAGTGAGAAACGACTTCTCTGAACTTCTACGTTGTTGACCGCCCTTTCCACAGAGCACCTAATTATACTCCAGCATCCTTATTTGTGTTGAAAATTGTTGTTGGAAATATCAAGGTCTCCCATTTGTATTTTAATATTTATTACTTCTTCGTCTAATTAGGTTTCCACAGCAACAAAATTCCATGGTCCCGATTTTTATGGATCAATATATCTCAGTTCTCTGACATGGGCGTTAAATTGCATTCTGCAGGAAGCAATTGCCGGATATTATCGATTCATATGGAATCTCTTTTATGCAGAGTACATCATATTCCCCTTTATTTGAAGATTTTTTCTTCCATACATATTTGAGAGAGTCCTGTATGCTTCTCTGCTAATTGTACATATCGACTTGGTCATGTGTTTACAAGCCATGTCAGAGAAAATTCTGGTTCCTTTTTCATCTTGGGATAGCAGATGCTTGAACATTTGTGAATTAGCCTGCCTGGACTATGAATTTTAGCTTTACGAGGCCTGTTAAATTTGCACAACCTGAAAGAGAGTCTTATGGAGAAGTTAAAATTGATATTGCCCGCACCTTCTTTTTGACCTTGTTGATTCAAGGTTGCCATATGAAACCAGTTGCCGCATATTATTAGGAGAAAGATATCCATCTTCAAGGGCTTTTACAGCACCATTTCCTCCTCTCAACTTATGCTGTCTGTCTCCGCGGTGAGGAGGTGACCCTTAAGATTTTGAAGTGAAGAGAACTAGTCAGCTAGGAAGCTGATAGACTTATGATCATGGCAGCAATTACACACGCGGTCTTGAAAATATACTCCAATTCTATGTTGATCTTGCATATTGAGGATGCCTTTTTCATTACTTGGGTATGAACAGACCCGCGCGTCACCTGCCGCATATGCTAGGATACATAGCCAACTCTAGGAATCAGGTCAGGATTCTAGTTTCACCGTCATCTTACCCTTGGATAAAGAACATGAGTTATGGCTTATTCATAAAGCTTTCATTTTCTTCATCCGCTAACCGCACAAACTAGCAAATCATTTCAATATATTCAGCATGTTCATAAGCTGAACAAGGTGTCAATTGTCCCCTTCCCTCCTCCACTAGCTGAAGGATTGTGGACCATAAATATTCCGAAAAATGTTGTACTGACAAAAAAAAAATTGCATTTGTCACAAATTCATATCAATCAGCGAAACCAACTGACTAAGGTGAGATAGGCACAAGGAAAAAGCAATAAACTAGACCAATCTATAATAATGAAACGGTCTCGGATATGTAATTATTGAAATAATTTTTGAAAACTTAAATGGTGGATATGCGAGCATGATAGCTTATATGTTGTATTATATCTCCATCGATTTAGGAACTTTTGCTTGAGGACAGATGATGAGTATTGCTCTCACACTAGATAGCTCTAGGGATGCATAGAAGCAAAGACTTCTTATCAAACGAGGACGACATTGCTCGATGTGAGTGAAAGGCACACATTCACAGGGCCCCCAGAAAATGTGAGGGACCATGCAATGGCAGCAACAAGGGCCCTAAGCAAGGGAGACTTCCAGAAGGCCTTTGATGTTGTCCAGTCTCGGCATCTGGAGACTACTCAGGAACAAGGACACTGTCCTGGAGATGCTCAACGCTAAGATTAAGGAGGAGGCTCTGAGGACCTATCTCTTTACCTATTCATCATCCTATGATTCATTGAGCTTGGATCATCTAACAAAAATGTTTGATCTCTCGGAGGCACAGACGGACACCGTTGTCAGCAAGATGATGATCAATGGGGAGCTCCTTGCTAGCTGGGACCAGACAGCCCAGTCCATTGTATTCCATGACATTGAGCACACGAGGCTTCAAGCCTTGGCATTCCATCTTACAGAGAAGCTGGCAATTCTGGCAGAAAGTAATGAGAGGGCTGTGGAAGCTAGGATTGGCGGCGGTTTGGATCTGCCTTCGAGAGGAGAGACGGACAGGCCCATGCTGCTGGGTCGGCTGTTGGCAGCGGTAGGTGGCAAGAGGGGTTGTCCTTCACTCAGGGAAGGCAAGGAAGTGCTGGTGGCAGCAGACAACAGACAACTGGCCAAGCCGGAGGAAGTAACTATTCTAGGCAGTTCCGTGGTGGTGGATATTCTGCGAGCAACCGATGTCAGGACTCTACTTATGGAGGATTGGGGAGGTATCAGACTGGGTCTGCAGCAAGGTCATCTCAGATGAACAATACGGCCCGCATGGTGAGTCTGAACAGGGGGCTTCGTGCATGAGAGGAACTTCTTGTTGGTCTCCGAAGAAGAGGATCCACATTGATTGCCATTGATTGATCCGGGAGCTTTTCAAGCAGAAGTCCTGTTTTCTGAGTTTTGACTGGGAGAAGACTATTTACCTGATTTTTCAGTCCTAAGTTTTGAATTCTGTTTTATTACTTATAATATTGGAACTCTATTCATCGTCGACATTGTTGTTACATTTTTGCAATAGATAACTAAAAGCCTGGATAACAGCATTCTTTTTTCTTTTTCTTTTTTTAACTCCCTTTTTCTTTTTGAAATGCAAGCCATATTATACCTGAACTACCGCCACCTCTTCTGCGGATTGTTATGCTTTAAACTGGCGAAACAGGGAAACCAAATATGTCACTGGAACCCCGACGATAAGTCTATAACCCAATGCTTTTAAATGTAAAGTGGTATGTTTTACGTAAATTATGACACTTGTGATGTGGTTTGACTTTGAAAGAGCAAAGTGTTGCTCGTTTTCAAGTCACCCTTGAGATCATGGACTAAATAATCCTTCAACTGCCTTGCGACAGTCAACCAAGTTTCACTGGAAGATGCAGTAATAACCGAGTTGATTTTCCCTCGTATGAGAGTCAACCCTTATATTTGCTAGCAATTCCCCTCTATTTCTATGTAGCAAAAAAAAAAAAAAACGAAGACTATAATTATCGAGTACGCATGTATTGGAGCCTATTATATAGTCTTACATGAATTATTAATTAGAAAACAAGAGCACTATTTCTAATAAAATGCACGGATAATAAGCAATAATCTAGACTGCCTAGTAAATTTGTATCTCAGAATACCACACTTATGTGTAGATACAGAAATTAAACTATACAGGTAATAACTCTATGTACCTAGTAATATGCCTATCAATATTAAAGTCAATTGCGGTTGATGAATGTTTTATTTAATTTAGTTAATTGCATAAGGAGAACCAACCCTAATAGATGGGTTTATACTTAATTTGGTTAACATGATTTAACTAAATAAGCTAAAGCCGGTTTTCTGATTAAATGCTTTATAGATCGATTTGAAATTATAAAATCGGAAATAAATTCAAAGTGAAACTTTGAAACATCATGTGGGAGATCCATGCACTAATTCAATGTGCAACTTGGAAGTATAAATAAGAAAATTTTCACGCCCTCTAAACTAGGAAGAGGAAAAATGACAAAAATGATCATTGAACTTTGACTCAATATATAATGTGGTCCTTAACTTTCACATTATTTAATGTAGTACCTGAACTTTTTATACACGTTCAATTTAGTCCCTAGATAGTCCATGTACTAAATTAAATAAGTACTAAAAATCTAGATATCATATTGAACAAATTAAAAATTCAAGGGCACATTTTACGTTGGGGTAAAGGTCAAAAATTAGATTAATAAATTAAAAGTTCAAGTATCACATTGCATATTGAACTAAAGTTCAAAAACTATTTGTGTCATTATCCTTAGGAATATGTCTAAGAAAACTTGCGAGACTAGCTCACGAATTTCAGAGACAGAGATGAAGTATAGATAACGGTTTAATGCATGCCAAAAGAAGAAATCTAGACAGCCTCACCTTACGTGGAAGCAAGCGTATATCTTAAATTAAGTCTTTTTAAGGACTACTTTTTTTTAGAAAAGGTGATTATTCTCGAGGACCCACGAGGATTCGAGTACAACATGAACTACTAAGGAAAATGTGAATCAAATGAGAAAAAACATGACTAGTTCAAGATTGACACCAATAAATTCACAAATTTTCAAGAAAAGCTCTCTTTATTAAGTTCAAAGTTGAAACATTTTTTTTAATCATCAAGAGAGATTATACGAAAAATCGCAAGATTATAAATACAATAACACGGTACCAATTAACCATCCCATTCTAGTGTACTTTCCTTGTTTGTTTTTTTTTTAATAAACCTTTCTTCACCATCTCTGCTTCGCATAGTTTTATTCCCGACTTTAGTGTTAAATTCAAATCAGACCGCCGAATTCAATCGGAAATACACGATACCATCCCATTCTATTTTGTACTTTCCTTACTTGGTTTTTTTAATGAACATTCTTTACCTCTTCGTCTCGGTATTATCCCCTAACTTGGTGCTTTTATATTCGGACCAAACCACTCAATTCAACTGAGAATAGTCTGACCAAAAAGAGAGAGAGAATAGGACCATGGTCCGGTCCCGAGGTGGTCAAGAACCGGTCAAAACCTGACGTTGACCCGGTTCAATCGAGGGGACCCGACTTCAAGCATTCACCCCTAAGATCCAAGCCCACTGACTAGTCATTTTTACTTTTTCAATGACTTAGATAAATATTTGTTACATAATTCAATCGTTAATTATGCAAATCATCACTCTGGCGGTTGAATCGATAGACGCAGAGTCGGACCGATTTATTAACCAGTCCATTGACCGACCCGTCTCTCCCATGTCCAAAGCAACGTGTAAGTCGAATGGCCTCGACTAAAATCGTGTCCTCCTTTTTTTTTTTTTGAAAGCCCGCACCCTTCACAGCAATTAGCAAAAATTTCAAATAAGAGCGCTACGTGTACTTATTTTCTCAAATAAAAGACTGAAATCATCCTTATTTCTAATAATTGCTCGAAATACTCTCTTTTATCTCGAATAATGATACGAAGTGAACACGTCTATTTTAAATAAGGATCTAACCTTGCAACCGGCTAAATATTACAACCGATCAAGGACATTTTCGTCAAAATATAATTTTAACCTAATTTTTTGTTAAATTAATTTAAAAATTAAAATAATTAAAAGTACAAAAAAAATAAACACAGGTGAGAAGGCATTTGAAAAATTGAAAAATAATGAAAAATAATAAAAATAATAAAATGCTAAATGTTCAAAATGCCTTGATTAATCGGTTGGTTAGATTTTTTTGAGATTGATAAGGTTATTTTAAAATTTTATTTAAAATAATGTTTATAGGTTTTTTTTTAATAATAAGAATATTTCAAATTCTTAACCGAAATAAGGTCGGCTTCGTAAGAAAACGAAGACAGCACATATATTGATAGTTATATAATTATATTTAAGAAAAGAGAATTAAAATAGAGGAACCCTAATTCTGCGAGCCTGCTCTTGCTCTTTCGCACCTTCTCCTCGCGTAGACGGCCTTCCTCGCTTCGGGCATCTCGCCGCCGCCTCAGCGCGTCGCCTCGCCGCTGCAAACTCGTCGTCGCGACTCGCCTTCGTGCTCAAAGGTCCGTCACATCTATCTCTCTATCTCTCTCTAACCCTCTTTTCCGCGGCGCCGTTGCACTTCCAACTGCTGAAGCTGACGGTGCCTCTCTGTGCGCGTTTGTGTTTTGGTTGCTCGTCTGTTCTCTGATTTCTGCATCTGTGTCGCGGATGGTGGCTGAATAGACCATCCACTTTTTCGCTGAAGGCTTGAATAGCAGCCTGAACTTCCTTGGCCTCTTCTTCGAATGTCTTCTTGTTTCTGATCTTTCGGATCTTAAGTTCCTTTATTGATAGTGTGGGATGCACACTCGTGTGTTAATGCTTCAACCTCTTGAGGGACTTTTGTGTTTATGCGGGAAAAAAGTTTGAAAATTTTTGGAAAAAGTGGCTGTTGTCCCCTTGCGAGGGGGTGCGCGCCGCCTTGCACTGTGGAGACAGTGGTGCCCTGCACCACAAGGGGCAGTTCTCCACCCCATGGCGCAGGAAAGGGGAATATGGCCCCCGGCCCTGGCCTGCCCTTGGTCATTCCTGCACCTATATATAGTCTTAGTCGCAAACTAGGGATTCGTCTCTGGTTGTAATTGTGTGTGTGTGTGTGTGTGTGTTGTGTGGGTGTGAGAGAGAGAGAGAGATCAATTCCGGTGCTAGCGGAGTACTCTCTCTCCCCTCCCCCCAACCCCCCAGGTGCTCTCCTTATCCTCATTTCGTGCTTCCAAATGCACAAATGCTTACTTTAGTTTTGTATTATTCTGTTAAGATCTATTTGATTTGCCATTGCCCTTATGTTGGCATGTGAATATGCAGATCTGAGGGTAATTGACTGATTCATTTGCGCTGAGGAAAATGGCATCGCGTTTCTGGACACAGGTTTGAGTCTATATTTCGTCTTTGTTTTTGTGTACGAACTGTGGAGATTTACCCCTCCTCTCCTTCTCACGAACACGTGCCTCATAGTGCCCACTCAGGTACACCATGTTCACCCGACCAGACACCTCATTGACTCAGAACCAGCATTACTGGAAAGTTCTCACCATAAAGGAAATCGTGTTATAAACAGGGTGGAAGTGACACTGAGGACGAGAGCAGCGATTATGGCAGTGATGTTGAAGAAATGGAGGCAGTGAGTCCGCTGCTCCAAATGCTGGAAAGCAGATACCTCCAGGGGAATGCGAGTGACAGTGATGATTCCGTGGGCAGCACCGGGTTTAAGTCTGCCAAAGATAAGCGTTTTGAGGAAATGTCTGCCACTGTGACCAGATGAAAAATTGCTATGAAGATTAATGACTGGGTTAGTTTGCAAGAGAGCTTTGACAAGGTTAATAAGCAGCTTGAGAAAGTCATGAGGGTCACTGAGTCTCAGAAGGTTCCCACTCCTTACATTAAAGCCCTTGTGATGCTGGAAGACTTTTTGAGTCAGGCTTTGGCAAATAAGGATGCTAAGAGAAGATGAGTAGCAGCAATGCCAAGGCCTTGAATTCAATGAAGCAGAAGCTCAAGAAGAATAATAAGCAGTATGAGGAGTTGATTAATAAGTATAGAGAGCATCCTGAAAGTGAGGAAGAGGTTCGAAGCGGATGAGGAATCAGAGGAGGAAGAATCAGGAGATTCGGAAATTGAGGACCCTACCAAGATTGATGCCTCTGATGAGGATGACGATGATGAGGACGATGTGGCTGCGGATAGTCTCGATGATGGCTGGGAGAAGAAGATGAGCCGAAAAGACAAGCTAATGGATAAGCAATTTAAGAATCCTAGCGAGATTACATGGGAAACTGTTAACAGAAGTTTAAAGAGGTGGTGGCTGCTCGTGGGAGGAAGGGGTCTGGTCGGTTTGAGCAGGTTGAACAGCTTACTTTTTTGACTAAGGTGGCTAAAACCCCTGCCCAGAAGCTTGAGATTCTTTTTAGTGTTGTATCGGCTCAGTTTGATGTTAATCCGGGTCTCAGTGGTCACATGCCAATCAATGTGTGGAAGAAGTGCGTGCAGAATATGCTTGTTATCCTTGACATCCTTGTGCAGTATCCCAACATAGTAGTTAGTGATTCAGTGGAGCCTGAGAGAATGAGTCTGAGAAGGGGACCGGACTATATCGGGACAATTAGGATTTGGGGAAATTTGGTAGCCTTCCTAGAGAGAATAGATCCGAGTTTTTTAAGAGCTTGCAATGCATTGATCCTCACACACGTGAATATGTCGAAAGGCTTAGGGATGAGCCCATGTTTCTAGTCCTTGCTCAAAATGTTCAAGACTACTTGGAACGTGTTCGAGATTCTAAAGCTGCTCTCAAAGGTGGCTTTACGGCGGTGGAGCCTCATATATTATAAGCCTCAGGGTGTCTATGATGCTATGAGGAAATGGCTGAGTTGACTGAAGATGATGGCGACAGGACAGGGGAAGAGCCTAAGGTCGAGGAGGAGAGAGAGGGGCCCACCTGCATTTGTGTTACTCCTGAACGTGCACGAGGAAACCAACGTTTCCTGAGAATAGCAGGACACTGATGGATATTTTGGTGTCCCTTATATACAAGTATGGAGATGAGCGAACTAAGGCGCGTGCAATGCTGATGTGACATCTATCACCATGGTCTCTTGGATGAGTTCTCAACTTCCCGTGAACTGTTGTTGATGAGTAACCTACAGGAAGATAGCATCCAGCATATGGACATTTCGACCCAGATACTTTTTTAACAGGGCCATGGCACAGCTTGTCTGTGTGCATTTCGTGTCGGCCGATAGCTGAAGGACATGGTTGCCTTTCTGAATTATATTCAGGTGGAAGGGTAAAGGAATTACTTGCACAAGGTGTTTCTCAAAGTAGGTACCATGAGAAGACCCCAGAGCAGGTACGATGTCCTTGTCCGTTGGGATGGTTGTCAAAATTTCATGTTTATGAACAACTCTATTGTGAACAGGCATTTACTAATTTTCAAGCAGGTGATTCATTTATGTATGTATCTACCTCTGGCTTTGTTTTAGTGAAAAACTGATTCTTGCCATTGAGAAAGATCTGCTCTACCCTGACTAACAAATTTATTTAGTTTTTCTACCTCTCTTCCCTTTCCTTTGAGAGGATCATCACTTTTGGCGGGAGCTCATGCTGTGAAAGTTCTTTCTCTCATTAGGAGAGATTGGAACGGGAGACGTCAAATGCTTATCACATGCACATAAACCTTGAGCTTCTGGAAGCGCATCTAATTTGTGCCATGCTGTTTTGAAGTCACCAATATGGCAGCAAACAACCTCGACGCCAAGCGTCCCAAAGTCATAAGTAAGAACTTCCGGCGGTTGCTCGGAGGTGAGTGCAGAGCGCACACATTCTCTGGACCCCAGACAATGTGAGGGACATGTAATGCAGCCACAATGGGCCCAACAGGGAGACTTCAGAGGCCTTTGAGTCGCCATCCCTCGACAATCTGGAAACTCATCAGGAAAGAAAGGGACACTGCCTTGAGATGCTCAAGCCGCACCTCAAGATTAAGGAAGAGGCTTGAGGACACCTATCTCTTTACCTATTCATCCTCCTATGATTCTTTGCGCTTGGATCAGCTTTCCAAAAATGTTGACCTCTCAGAGGCACAGTGCGCATTAGCATGTCAGCAAGATGTGATCAATGAGGAGCTCCATGCTAGCTGGGACCAGCCAACCGAGCGTTATCTTTCAGGAAATTGAGCACACGAGGCTCAGGTCCTAGCTTCATCCACGGAGAAACTAATCCATCTGGCAGAAAAGTACTGAGAGGCCGTAGAAGCTTAGGAATTGGCAAGAGGGTGGCGTTTGGATTTTGCCTGTTGAGGAGGAGAGAGGGCAGGGACTATGCTGCAGGCTCAGCTGTTGGTATGGTAGGTGGCAAGATGGCTCATCTTAGGCAAGGAAGTGCTGCGTGGCTGGGAGGCACAGGAGCTTACCGGACCAAAAGGTGGGGAAGTGGCTATCCAGGCAGTTACGCAGCACAGGTGGATATTCTGGTGCAACGGTATCAGGCTCCGCTAGGGGAATCTTGGGAGGTTGCTGTCAGACGGTTCGGAAGCAAGGGCATCTCATCTGGATGGTTCGGTCTCGCATGGTAAGTCTTAACCGGAGACTCGTGCATAAGAGGAAACTTCCGTGGTCTGAAGACAAAGGAATATTGGGCGATTGCAGGGATTGATGCGTGGGCCTCTCAAAGCAGGGAAATTACATTTTGAGAGTTAATGCGTTTGACTTAAAGACAGATTATTGAGTATATGTGCGCGTATTCTCAGTATGAATGCTGTAACGTAATGTTATTTACTTTATTAGTGCCCGCTCCCTACTTAATCTTATGCCGATGCTAAATAGGGAAATCCGCAAGTGAGAATATAATAGCATTTTTCTGTTATAGGAGAATTAACCAAACAAACCCACAGCGCAGGTACAATGAGGTTCAAGCTAAATGTATATCCTCGAACCTGACGGGGTTTATTAGTAATTTTATCCTCTGCCATAATTATGTAATGGTGCTGCTAGAGACCAACGATTCTACTCGTGTCAAACTGTGATGAGCCCCGTTTTTATCATCGAAGATCGTCAACTGGGTATCATTTATGTCTCTCTCTATCATATTATATCATAAATTAATCATCTTCTTTTTTCTTCTTACTACATCACATCCCCTAAACTTCTTCTTTCTACCATATGATATCAAACAAAATAATATTTATCAATCTAT